>NXFB01000025.1:384753-406098 GCA_002525835.2 Ipomoea batatas | reverse complement strand
ATAACATACTCCTTTTTATTGTTTTTTGTTTTTGTGCCGTCGCTCCCGGCCCGCCCGCGCCTCATCATGTAAGTTTAGTCATGAAATTGATTAGGTAAAGTTATATTTTTCTGATTGCTCAAGATATCAGTATGATGAATTCTTTGTGGTTTTATTTCATAGCTACATTGAGCTTCAATTGTTTTATTTTGGAGGATAGTTCTAATATTTGTTGTGCAAATTACGGACTTTAAATGTTAACAATTTACTTACTAAATGTTTACAATTTATCTTTTAAAAATTTACAATTTATATGTTTTTACTTAAAAATACAATTTATATTTTAGAAGTTCACAATTTTAATACTAAAAGTACACAATTTAGGATTAGGATACACCTTGCAAGGTGAATTCTGGTTCATGGTATAACAACTCTATTTATTGTGTTATTAACAAGTTTTGATTGAGAGAGAGAATATGTTTCACTGAGATTTCAAATATACAAGTTAATTTTTAAGGTTATGAGATTTCATATTCTAAATACTATTTACATTTTTTACAGTGTTACCAGGTTATTGTTATGCCATGGATTGGGTTCACCTTGCAAGGTGGACCCGCGTCCAAAACAGCATCATTTTTATATGAATTTAAAAAAAAATTGTTTCCTTTATTGCCATTAACTTGCCGTTTGTCTTCAAAATTCATTCCTCCATATTCATAATTTTTTAACATTATATTCACAATTTTAGACCTCTATATTCACAATTTTAAATCTCAATATATAAAATAACAAAACTTAATATTCACTAAGTGTAGAATTTTATATTCACAATTACAAAACTCAATATTCACAATTTCATCAACTCTATATTTACAATTAAAGAAGTATTAGGACTCTATAGGTTGTGTCCTTGTATACTTCTACTTCTATTATTCTCTATATGTATCTTTGTACTTTTTGATCGTTCAGTTGTTAGACAATTATGGTTTATCATATCACTCATCTGGTATCAGATAACCTTGTTTGATCTTAATGGTTACCGTAAACTCTTCTGATTCCTCGTCTGAGTGCACCATTACCCTTGGTGATGTTTCTACCGCTCCAGTGGTTGCCCCATTGTTGCTTTTGTCCGCACACCACTTTGTTCAATTAAGTTAACTTCCCAGAACTACCTGTTTTGGCGCACCCATTTGGTTCTCTTCCTCCGTGGTTAGTATCTTCTTGGCAACGTCGATGGTATGATTCAATGCCCTTCGGCCACCATCATCGTTGCCGACGGTGAATCGTCCACCACTGTCAATCCAACCTATGTCTCCTGAATACAACAAGACCAGTCTCTTTTGTCGATGCTAATGTCTTCTTTATCTAAGAAAGTGATGTAATTGGCCATAAGACGTACCACTTCTCGCTCCGTTTGGATAGTCGTCGAGAGAGCCTTCGGATCGTCTACGCTTGCTTGAGCTCTTGGTTTGTTGGGGCAGTTGCAGAGCCTTTGCTAGGGAGATAGTTCGCCATCGGAATACCTGGGCCGTGCACAGATCATTGTTGAAGAGCTTGACATGGTCGGTCACCCTGTCTCACTTGATGAACATAATTTGTACATCTTCTGTGGGTTGTAGGTGATGGTGTTGTCTTCGATCACCAGTGGAGTGCTGGTTTCCATTGCCTAGTTATCTGATTTCTTAATGGCGTAGCAGTTCATTTGTGGTGATGATTTCTTGCTAGTGGGTGAATCGCAGGTGGTGGCAGACCCGACGGTGATGATGGCTCGTCCCAGGGGCAGGCAGACGGGTGGTCACTAGCGTGGTCATGGTGGTTCGAATGCAGGCCACGGGAATGCTTGTGGTGGAGGTGGTCAAAATTTTCATAGTGGTCGCGACAGCGGTTGTGGAGTGCGTTGTCAAATTTTCCGAAGTCATGGGCACTCGACTTTGCATTGTTACAGACTATTTGATGACAAGATTTCTCATCAGGCGCACATGCTCAGTCTGCGGCAGTGGCAGATTAATCTGTGTCATGGTTTCCGAACACGAGTGCTACCCACCATGCTGCTTCGTCTGATGCGGGTTTGACTAAGACTGAGGTGTATCATGGCACGGATACACTACATGTGGGTAATGCTGAAGGTTTGTCTATTTCTCGTATTGGTCATGCAGTTATTCCCTCATCAAAATCATTGAAATTGTCTAATATTTGGTTGTTCCTCGTTTGTCTCATTCGTTATTATATGTTTAGCATTTGCTCGAGATAATAATGTTTTCTTTGAATTTCATCTTGATTGTTTTGTTGTGAAGGACGCGGTTACCAAGACGATTCTGCTTAAGGGACTAAGCTCGGGGGGAGGAGGGGGGGCTCTATTTGTTGAGAGTACCACTTTCTGCGTCTCCGGTTGCTTTTTTGATTGCTCATGCTTCCTTTGGGGTCATGTATAGGCGTTTGGGTCATCCACACTTTTGGGTGTTGTGTCAAGTTTTACAGTCCTATCCGATTAGCAAGTTAGATTTTAGTTCTACTTCTTTGTATTCGTCGTGTCAATTAGGGAAATCGTCCCATTTTTCATTGCCTCGTGTTGAAAAATCTAGTTCGAATGTATTGGATTTAATATGCACTGATATCTGGGGCCTTACGCAGTTATCGTTATTTCGTATTGTTTGTTGACGATTTCTCTCGCTTTTCCTGGTTATATCCGTTGCACCTTAAATATGATATTTATGATGCGTTTACTCGTTTTTGTTTGATGGTTGAGCGGTTGTTTTCTTGCAAAATTAAGTCTGTTTAGTTCGATTTAGGGGGTGAATACCGCAAGTTAGGTTCTGTTTTTTCTTCTCTTGGCATTGTACACCGTCAATCTTGTGCATACACGCATGAGCAGAACGGAAGGGTTGAGCGTCGTCCAAACTTTTTAAAGCGAAAAAGCGCACTAAAGCGACGAGGCCGGGTTTTGCTTTAAAGCGAAAGTGCAAAGCGAAGCGTCGCTTTTTCATGAAAAGCGACGCTTTAAAATATGTGTGTGTGTATATATGTGTGTGTATATATATATATATATATATATATATATATAATCAAAAGCTCTAAATAGTCAAATAGTAATGCAAAATAACATTAAATAAGAGCAACTATAGTCATAACATCATAATAAAACAAACTTTAGTCATCAAAATAAGGTCACTTAAGCCATTTTGTCATCAAAATATAACATATTGTCAATCATTCATTCATTCAATCCTCCATTTCTCCATATCAAACTCATCTTCTTCATCACACAAATCCAAATTGTCAAATTTGATAACTCCATCATCCTCAAATCCTTCATCATCTTCTTCATCCACTAGTGTATACTCGGAAACCTTTTCCTTTCCCTTAGACCTTGAAGAACTCCCAACCTTCTCTTTTCCTTTTGAAGTATGCCTAAGAGAATAAGGAGTCTCATTTACACCCGAAAATTTGACAATTTCACCACAAGTCAATCCACCCCCATCTTCAAACACCAACTCATCATTAGCATCTTCCGGGACACCTGTCAACCATTCATTAGCAAAATCAATGTGATCCAAACTAATTGGATCAATGGTATCCCGCATTTCCCATCGTCGCCTCAATGCCCTATTATACTTAATGAATACCAAATCATTAAGGCGCATGTGTTTAAGGCGACTCCTCCTTTTCGAATGCAACTGAAATATTTAAAATGAATTAGTGCTTAAATTTGTTATAACTTATAATTGGTAATTAATAACTTCAAATAATAAATTAACTAACTTACATGCTCAAACACACTCCAGTTCCGTTCACATCCTGATGCACTAGTCGTGAGACTAAGAATCTTAGTCGCAAATTCTTTCAAATGGGGAGCTGAGCCGCCAAAGGAAGTCCACCAATCAACTGTAGAATTTGAAAATTATTCAAAGTTTGCATTTTGCAATATTTTGATTATAAAAAAAAATTGCAAGCTAAATTGTCTAAGTAAGAACCTGGAGCTTTAGAACCGCGTTGCTTCTTAGCAACTGCCAAGTCAAATAAGCCAGTCCCAACTTCCCACACAGTCACTTCCTCGATAATTTTCTCATGCAGATTTTTATTTGGAACCAACCTCTCCAAACACTCATAAAAGCCATTAACAACTTCTTCCGACTTAACTGATGGAGAAACCGGTGGCTCACTCCTATACCGGAAGTAATCAGGATTCAAGTAGTAGGCAGCTGCATGCAATGGTTGACGAAGCTGGGAACTCCACCTTATGTCTATGATTTCAAATACCTTCTTGTACTTGCTTGAGTTGTTGTTGAAAGCCTTTTCAATTGCTTACTTTGTGATCTCCATTGCAGGATAAATATAGCCCATTGATGGCTTAACATCCCCATCAACTAACCAAAGTGTGCTAATCAATGGACCGCCTATTTTAAGTGCTTCTAGAATTGTATTCCAAAAGTTTAGCATTTGAACAATTCTAGAACACTCTTTTCCTGCCTCTTCTTTGAAGTAAGAGCTAGTGAAGGATGTAATTTAGTGGGAGGTGAAGGTGAAGTGGTAAAACGAAGAGTCAAGACTCCCCGAGTGTCGTGTCCCTCAAGGATGGCGAATGGGAACCGAATATGTGTGGCATTTAGGAAGTTAAAAGGTAAGAGTTACAAGAATCAAAGGGGAAGGTGTTCATGGTTGTGAAGGTAAAAAGGGATAGAAAATACAAAAGGTAAAGGGAAAGGGGTGCATGCCAAAGTTAAGCTAAAGGATTGATTATCGTAGGTAGCTTGGAATTGGGTTTCGGGATTGATCTAGGGAGTCACGGTGTTAGTACCGAGTGGCGTCACACTCAGACTCTCAATCCTCATTCGGTTGAGGCATTTTATCGAACACCTAGCCTACCACTCCTCTCGGGTCTCGTCCTTTCGGACTAAGAGCGGAGATATAGATGAGTTGGGCTCGTGAGAGGCCGTTATCGCGCATCCTCTCACTTCCACTCAGTTTACTAACTACCCCGGCCGGAAATAGAAGCAAAGATTAAGCAACATCATCCATACAAATATCAATCATACTCCCACAATACCAAATTATAAGATATAATATAAGCATCAATCCATAGATCAACAAGGGCACACACACCCAATTACTCTACTCTAACATATTAAACATAAATATCAACAAAGAAACAAAGCAAGAAAGTAAAGATTCAAACTTTATAAATAAAGAAGAGTTTTACCTAATGAAAGCTTTGAATCCAAAAGATCTTCATCTCCAAATCCTAATCTAAATCTATTCTAATGTTTTCCTTCCCAATGGGGAAGAATTTGGAAAGGAAAATTAGATCTAAATTATTGGGAGTTTCCTCCCCTACCTAAGCTACCTATCTACTACCTAATACCCTCAAAGGTCTGAAATAAGGAGCCTTATATAGGGGAAACAAAATAGGGGCAAGATGGACAATTTCTGCGCAGCAGAATTTAGGGCTGGTACAGGGGTTCTCGACGCGTCGAGCCAGGGCTCGACGCGTCAAGCCCCGAAGGCATTTTTTCGTGCTTTTTCCACACGCGTGGTGGAGGTCGTGGGGAGTTACTGGAATGTTTCCACAGTCCTCCACACGCATGTGAGGCTGCGTGGGAGGCTCCTGCTTCATGGTTTCTCCTTTTTCTACTCAATTTCGGCCTTAGGTCCTCCGTTTAGCTGTTAAATACCTTAAAAATGTCTTGCACACTCTCGTTAGAAGTTTTGGTCACATTAGAGTCTAAACGCATGATATTCTTATGAAATGGGTACTAAACCATACAATACTAGCCCGTAATTCACCCCTAAAATGAGCTATTCTTGGTGCTTATCAGCTAGTGAGAAATTCTTATGAGTTGAACAATTTTCTCAAATTGTTCTTCTGCTCGTGAAGCCTCTTGAAGGTCAAGAATGCTGTAGCAAATCGAGTCTTAGCAAACTTGACCAAATCACGCTTTCCGGTATACTTTCTCAACCAATTCAACAGCTTTGTCTTCGAATGGATGTACACCGACAACTTCGAAGCACGCTTGTACGCCATTGAAAAATGACGAATCTCAAAGATGTCTTTGAACATCAAATTGATGCAATGAGCTGCGGATGTCGTCCAATACAAATGTGGGTACACCTCCATTAAATCCTTGCCTAAATGATGTCAATAATTAATAGTTAAAAATTTAAACATTTAACAAACATTTAAAAAATTTAAGTATTAATACAAAGGATAAAAGAAATTTTTTTAAAAGATACCAGTTCTCACATTCTCTGAAGCATTGTCAGAAATGACTTGTACAACCTTATCCTTCCCCACTTGATTGACAAAAGTTTCAAACAACTCAAGCATCTTGTTAGCATCCACAGTGTCCTTGCTAACATCTACCGACTCGAGAAAATAAGATCCAAGTGAACAATTAACTAGGATATTAATAAATGAACGACCTCTCCTATCTGTAAATGAACGACCTCTCCTATCTGTCCACTTGTCCATCATCAAAGAACAACCATATGCATGTCTCCTCATGTGCCTTGAATAACTCCTTAACATGCTCAACCTCCTTCTTAAGATATGGCACTTTAACTTCATGATAAGAAGGTGGCTTCATTCCCGGCCCATGTTGTGCAACACACTCAATAAAGCCTTTTAAGCTTTTAGTGTATTGAACACAATTAAATGGTAGTTTGGCCTCATACATCCACCGTGAAAATTGCACCATAGCTCTCTCCCTCAACTCCTTGCATGCCTCCAATGTTATGTCTCACCGCCTTTTGACCTTTTCAAACTTTGGTGTTCCTTTGTATTAAAATAGAAATCCATGGGACCTTTAATGGATTTGTTAGAGAATCCCATACTACACCCCATTCTCGGGTTTCCCGCCACCTCCGTGAAATCCATACCTTCATCACCTTCTTCATCAAATTCAAACTTTGAATGAACACCCATTGTCGCCGTTGAACTCACTTCCTCCTTTCTTTGCTTCTTATTTAGCATAAATTCTTTCATTGCATCTCTAACAATTTGGGGACATTTTTTACACCCTGTAACATTTCTATTCCCTCCAACAAGATGCAATTTAAGCCGATATATTCCACCCTTGGTTATTTTGTCACAATATTTGCAACGCACATGCGTAGTGCCCTTATCCAAAACCGGTGTTCCATGATCCCATCCAGGATCTTGATTTTTTGGATTTGACATGATTATAAATGATAATTTCCACCTAAACAATTACAAAGTTTTCAACAATTAAGCATTGAGGTGATCAATTAATCATCAATTTAATTAAACAAGAGGTAATAGAAAAAAAAAACTGCCAGTTTGCTACTGCCCTACTGGCTACTGCCAATGATGAGGAAATTGATAAATTGAATTAATTCCAAAACAATTACATCACAGTCCTATATCAATTAGGTAACCTAAAACTCCTCCTCTAGACTAGGGAAGTTATAGCTAAAGCCTCTTGAGCACAATTACTAATTGACTATGTAATACAAATAATAACAATAATATTCACACACCCCCTCAAGCACAAGGGCGGTAGACATTGAGCATGTCTCGCAGAGCTGCAAAGCATGTGGCTGGTAGCGGCTTTGTAAAAATATCGGCTAGTTGGTCCTTAGTTGACACAAAATTAACCACGAAGTCCCCAGCAACAACCTTGTCCCTTACAAAATGATAGTCGATCTTCACATGTTTTGTTTTCGCTGCTAGATAGGTAGCACCTAGATTGTCGCACCACAAGTTCACAGGTTGCCCTGAGTACAGCCCAAGCTCGCGTAACAATGACACAATCCATGTTACCTCAGCTGAAACATCTGTTAGCCCTTTGTACTCTGCTTCAGTGGAGGAGTGAGCCACAGTGCCTTGTTTGCGAGAGAGCCATGACACGAGGTTCGACCCCAAAAACACTGCATAACCACTGGTAGATTTCCTGTCAATCGGACACCCAGCCCAGTCGGAGTCGGAATAAGCATGAATGTCTGAGGAAGCCGAAGGAGACAGGCGTAACCCGAGGTTAGAAGTTCCTTTGACGTACCGTAATACTCGCTTCAATAACCCCTAGTGTTCAACAGTTGGCGAATGCATGAATTGGCATAGGCGATTGACGGAGTAGGACAAGTCAGGGCGAGTGATCGTTAAGTACTGTAGAGCGCCCACGATCCGTCGGTATTGAGTTGGATTGTCATAGAGTTCAGCTGATGCCGTGACCGCCTGTGTGAGAGCTGCCGGAGTGGTCAGCGGTTTGCAATCAACCATTCCTGCACGGTTCAAGATATCCCCCATATATCGGCGTTGGGAAAGAACTATGCTGCCCTTAGCACTAAGAGTTTCAATACCGAGGAAAAAAGCTGGTGTACCGAGGTCCCTAATTTTGAAGGTGGATGATCGTCGGCGCAGTAGTTCATCAATCAACCGTGGGTCATTTCCCATCATAATAATATCATCAACGTGGACTAGTAGAAACACTCGTGATGACCCAGCGGTGTAGTGAAATAGGGACACATCCGTCTTGGACCCCTGAAAACCTGCGGATAACAAGAAGACACGCTCGGGGCGCTTGCTTTAGCCGTATAGCGATCTTTGCAGCTTACACACGTGTCCCGGATGCATTGGGTCTTCATACCCAGGCGGTTGCTTCATGAACACGGTTTCCGCTAAGCAGCCATTGAGAAATGCATTGTGGACATCCAGCTGGCGCAAAGTCCATTGATTTGAGACGGCAAGTGATAGAAGAATTCGAACTGTTGTCGGTTTAACCACGGGACTGAAAGTGTCAAAGAAATCCTCCTCAGCAACTTGGTTAAACCCCTTTGCCACTAGACGAGCTTTATAGCGCTCAACTGTCCCATCTGCTTTGCGCTTGGTGCGATAGACCCACTTACACCCGATGATATTCATTTGCGGTTTAGCAGGTATTAGCCGCCAGGTGTGATTGTGCAGAAGTGCGTTGAACTCTTGATCCATCGCTTCACGCCACTTGGGATAGCCCACTGCCTGAGAATAACACGTTGGATCAGCAGTCACAGTGAGAGAATGGAACTGTTCATTAGTGCCCCGAGTCATGTGACAGAGGCGGATGGTATGTTCCCTATCAGTGGGCTGGCTACGCACTGCTCGAGTGCGTGTTCGGTTTTGGACTGCCACCACCCTTGTGTTTACCGGCTTGGGCTCAATAGGTATAAGAGTAGTGCCATGGACTGGTGCTGCCGGAGCCTCAGAGATCATTGGCACGGCACCCCAGGGTGTCGGCGGTGTGGCCTGCACTGCTGACTGATCCTGCAAGTCTGTAACAAAGGGAAATACAGATTCATCAAAGCGCACGTGGCGACAGATATAGGTTTTTCCCATAGTTAGGTCCATGCAACGGTAACCCCTAAAGGACGGGGGGTAACCTAGGAAGACACAGGGTGTCGACCGGTACTCTATCTTGTGTCGATTATATGGGCTTAGATAAGGGTAACAGCGACACCCGAACACACGAAGAAAACTGTATGTGGGTGGTGTTTTGAATAGACAGTAATGGGGACTATTATATTGGAGTGCACAGGAATGAAGACAGTTGATTAAGTAGGTGGCTGTCTCGAAGGCATAGTCCCAATATTTTAGGTGGACCGAACTTTCGGCTAACAGAGCTAAGCCGGTTTCGACGATATGTCTATTCCGGCGCTCAACTCTGCCGTTTTGTTCATGTGTGTAGGCGCAGGATTGTTTGTGGACAATCCCGAGAGACTCAAACGTTTTATGTAAGCGGCGGTATCCACCCCCTAAGTCGGATTGAATGCATTTGATAGAACGCCCAAACCGACGCTCTACCATGACACGAAATAATTCAAAAATTTTATAGATGTTTGATTTTAACCGTAAGGGATAAAACCAGCAATAATGAGAGTGACCATTTACAACTAATATGAAATAACGGAAACCAGAACTAGAAACTACTGGAGCAGGGCCCCAAATATCGGTGTACAATAAATCCAAAACATGAGTACTAGAATTAGAAACCCTATCTAGTGGGAAACGGGCAGATTTGCCAAGTTGACACGCCGAGCAAACTCCCAACGAACTGAGATTATTAGAGGTGACTGGACAGTTCTTGAGGACACGGTGAAGCACTCGACTATGTGGGTGACCCAACCGTTGATGCCACACTCAAGGAGACGCACGGGCACTGAGAAACGCAACTGGAGAACGGGGAACTGACAACTTGTATAAATCGCCCGAGGTGGGTCCCTTAAGTAGAACCTCCCTGGTTGTGCAATCCTTCACAAGAAAACAGTCTTTGTGAAATTCAAAAAACAGACTGTTATCAGTAACAAAACGATTAACAGAAAGGAGAGGAACAGTTAAACACACTGTTGTCATGTGTGTTAGTTATAGCGTTCCCTATATGGTCTGAAACAGGCTTCGCAAGTCTAGTTTAAGTGGCTGCACTATTTTCTTTTGTCTGTAGGCTTTAAGGCGTCCAAAACTAACGTTTCCTTATTTTATTATTCTACTAGGAAGTCTCAAGTTTTCTTGTTGGTTTATGTGAATGATATTCTGTTAATGGGGAGTGATTCCACCTTGGTAACTAACCTTATGCAGCATTTGGCTCCGGCGTTTAAATTGCGTGATTTAGGGAAGCCTAGTTTCTTTCTTGGGATAGAAACTGTTTCGTATGATGGTGGTATGTTATTGTCTCAGTGCGAGTACATGTCTGATAGTCTAAAGCGTGCAGACATGTCTGATTGTAAGCCGCTTGCTAAGCCCATTCTGGTCTCTCAGTCTGAGGAGTTGTATGATAATCCGACGCAGTGTAGGAGTTTGGCAAGTGCGTTGCAATATCTCACCGTTACTGGCCCGGATCTCTCATTTGCAGTCAATCAATTGCGTCAGAATATGCATTCTCCCATGATCACAGATTGGGTTATGCTCAAACGTGTGTTATGGTATGTCAAAGGTACTTTGGGTTATGTCCTACTGTTGTGTGCTTCAGATTCTTCTGCATTGCATGCGTATTCGGACTCGGACTGGGCTGGTAACCCGGTTGATCGTAAGTCGACTAGTGGTTTTGCGGTTTTTCTTGGGTGTAATTTGGTGTCGTTGTCTGGCCGTCTACTGAGGATGAGTACAAGGGGTTGGCTGACGTGGCGGCTAAGGTTATGTGGATCGTTTCCTTATTGCGTGAGCTGGGTCTTCTTTCGTCTACTCCTCCTAAGCTGTGATGTGACAATTTAGGCGCCACATATCTCTGTTCTAATCCGGTGTTTCATGCTAGGACGAAGCAAGTGGAAGTAGACTACCATTTTGTTCGAGACAAAGTGGCTTCTGGTGAGTTACAAGTTAATTTCATTTCACCCAGGATCAGGTTGCAATGTTGCATGCATCTTCACTAAATCGCTTGATGCTGCTCGTTTTGGTGAGCTACGTTCCAAGCTCAATGTTTTTCCTTGTCAACTTTGTGCTTGAGGGGGTGTATTAGGACTCTATAGGTTGGGTCCTTGTATACTTCTACTTCTATTATTCTCTATATGTATCTTTGTAATTTCTATCGTTCAGTTGTTAGACAATTATATCATTAATAAATTCTTGGGTTTATCCTATAACTCATTAAACTCTATATTCACAATTACAGAACTCTATATTCAACAATATAACACAATTTTTTGAATCTATATTTACAATTTTTGAACTCTATATTCACAAAAAAATATCATTGACTGAAAACAATGTCACTAACGGCACTGTTATTCCAGAAGGTGGACTTAGCTCCATAGCATAATTTGCCATTACTAGGGGTTAATTTTTAATTTTTATTTTTGGTTCATCTTTAGTTTAGGTTATGTAAAATTACAACCCATTTGATATGTAGAAAAAAAATTGCTGGGTTTGGGTATGGGATAAGGGTCAAATAGACCCTCAAGCTCATTGTGTAATTAGGCCCTCCAACTTCAAAAAGTTTCAATTAGATCCTCTAACTTGTTATTTTGGAACAAATAAACTCTCAAACTTATTTATGACTTGTAATAGCTGGTGAAATATATTTACGGCGAACTTTCGATCACATTCTGACGACCAAATTAGAAAATCAAACACCGACGCCGATCGCATCCGGTCGGAGAAGGCTGGTCGCCTTCTCCGGCCGCGGAAATGGCGACCAAATCAGTCACCATATCCACGGAGACGGCGACCAACTGGGTCACCGTCTCCAGTATCGTCTCCACTGGAGACGGCAACCAACTGGTCAAGATATTAGTGTGATGAATTCTTTGTCGTTTTATTTCATAGCTACATTGAGCTCCAATTGATTTATTTTGGAGGATAGCTCTAATATTTATGGTGTTATTCACAAGATTGCGAGACTCTTTCACTAGATTGAGATTTCAAATATACAAGTTAGCTTTTAAGGTTATGAGATTTCATATTCTAAATACCATATGCATTTTTTAAGTGTTAGAAGGTTTTTTTTTTTGGGTTTATCTGAAGTTTAGGTTATGTAATTTTTACTACCCATTTGATATGTGGAAAAAAAGGCAAATTATACCATGGACCAGGTTTATCTTGTATTGTAGACTCTAGTCCAAAAATAATTTTCAAATTTTGTTTCTGTAGTTGAGACATTCTGTATCTGCCCGTACAATTTCTGTATCTGGTAGTTATTATATTATGTGCTAGCCGTTATCAAGTTATTTGTTTACATGTAAAGAAACTGTTAACGGTAAGAATATAATGTATTAATTCAAGGTACACAATTTTTTTTATCAAAATTTACAATGCAATATGAACACTGGTCCATGGTATAATAATTAAGAAAAAAATTGCTAGGTTTGGGTTTTGAAAATTAGGAACTTGATTTCAGTATTTATTCATTTAAAAAAAAACTATATTACTTTGACTTAATATAATATAATGAAGCCCTTAGAGCTTTAGGGTGATGGCAATTTCCCGGCAAATTATACCGTGCACCACGGTGCACACAGCAATGTGCACCACGTACGTAAACGACGTCGTTTTGAGCATTGTAAACTAACCGTCCATTTTTTTGGAAATTACGTTTCCCGTTTCGGTCGATCTGTATATTTATGTTAATATTCTGTGTATTCTAGGTAATCGTTCTGTGTATTACAAGCAATCATTTTGTGTATGCTAGGCAACCGTTCTTAGTATTCATGTTAGTAACACATGTTGTGATGTGTCTGTGCATTCGAATGTTTAGGAGGATGAATTCTGTGTATTTTGTGTCAATATTCTGTGTTTTCATGTTATTATCACATGTTGTGATGTGTTTGTGCATTCGAATGTTAGGAGGATGAGTTCTGTGTATTTTGTGTCAATATTCTGTGTATTCTGGACAAACATTCTGTGTATTCTAGGCAAACGTTCTGTGTATTCTAGATAATGATTATGTGTATTATAGATAATGAATTACTTGGAATCATTCGCGTCCGCGTCTATTAACATCGAAACGACGTCGTTTTGAAATCTGGGTGGACATTGCTATGTGCACCGTGGTGCAGGATATAACGATTGCAATTTCCCAATGTCACAACGTAATATGATGATTTTATTTGCTCAAAGTGTCAAACTAATAAGAACAATTACAAAAGTGGTGTTTTTGTGGCGTCATAGCTTATGTGGATGAAAGAAGAAATTAAAAAAAATGGATTGCTCCTGCAAATGCAAGTTTTTTGTGGGGGTTGTGATTTTTTTTGTATTTTTTTTTTTATTATTTTAAAATAAGGTCTCCTTGGGAGCGCGTCAAGCAAACCATGCACTCCTAGATAGCTCATGCACGTGCCATTTGAGCCTTTTGAAAGGGTTTGTTTGTTTTTTTTTTTTTTCTCTCTCTCTCTAACATTCAACTTGCTNCGGCCAAATTGATGGCAAAATGTTGCAGAATTTTATATTTTAAGGACAAAACCTTTATCCCATGTCATCATTTTTTCTAATTTTATTTTTCCATGTCATCAAATTAGATGGGCAACTTGTTAGAAATAGGCTAAAAATGCTAGATGAAAAATTATTAAGAGTATAATGGCCTAGATGGACCATATTTTAGTTCATGGTGCTAGATGAACAATCAATGGTAGTACATGGGCCTATTTGACCCTTTTGCCTTTAAAATATCAGGTGTGAAGGAAAAAAACTCAAATTTGCACCTAAGTACAAAGAATAATGACCAAAGACCTTGTGGTCTAGTAGCACCCGGTTTCATCACACATGGGAGGGGGTGTGTTCAAGCCTTAGTGAAGGCGATATTGGCTCTTTGTGCTTCATTTAGTTGATGCAATTAGATTATTCTTAAAAAACGAAGCACCAAGAAACACAAAAATGACAACTGAGAGGCATCTCCGACTGGTGGCAAGGATTCAAATGAGGTCACACAAGCAGGTACATTATCTTTCAAATGAGGAGGAAGCTGACGATGATGTTGATAAAAAGTGTCCGGTCATCAGATTATCGAGGGGGGATAAGGTGAGACCGAAGGCAAAAATGGAGTTGGTCACGGTTGACAATGGGTACTTCCTGGTAAAGTTTGCATCGGTTACCTCATAGTCAAGGAATAGGTGCCGAACTTCGATCCATTTACAGAAAAAACCGAGAGCATGATTGTATGGATTAGGTTCCCATGTCTACCAGCGGAATATTTCGATTATAGATTTCTGATGCGAGTGGGAGGGAAAGTTGGTAGGCCGATCAATATAGACACCGCAACAAGTTTAGTGTCAAGGGCAAGTTTTGTAAGGGTGTGTGTTGAGGTTGACATCACAAAGACCTTGCTTGCCAAATTCACGTTGAGGAATAGGGTGCAACCGATAGTGTATGAAGGTCTCCATCTCATCTGTTTCAAGTGCGGATTGCAATTTAATTTGAGCTGAACGCCGATGGAGAAAGCTGGTCGGAAAACAACTCCGGTGCCAGTAATGGTCACAAAGGAGGCTGGAAATGGAAAGAAACATCTACCTATGGTAAATACCTTAATTATGCCAGAAGTCACGGACGATTATGGTGCATGGATGATAGTAACGAAACCCAAAAGGAACTATTCCAAGAATCAAGGAAACAGAAATCAAGGGGAGCATACCTTAGTTATCGGGGACAAAAATAATAATCATGGGTTACACAAGAAACAAATTGAAGTTGGGAGACAAGCAGTAGGAAAACCCCACGCACGAAGGCCCCGGAGACACAAGCTAACCAAGCTGGAGCTACTAGTGAGCATACCTTAGTTATCGGGGACAAAAATGGTTCTAAGTCAGTTCAAGTTTTCGAGTTAGATAGTGGGGCTGATACTGAATGCATGGCAGGCACGAAATTTTTCCCCGAGCATCAGGGCGATCCTCCGGAAGGGGGGCATCTGGATGACCTAAAACAGTTGAGTTCGTTTGCTAACGAGGACGGCCTGGAGGCCTCTGGCGCTGCTGCCATGGAGTTGGAGTTGTGAGTTTTTGTTTTTTGTTTCTTTTTTTGATGTCTTCGTGCTCTTTTTGTTTATGGGTTTCTGTTTTTGTTTTTTTTGTTCTTTGTTTTTGTGTTTGTTTTCCCATGAAGGTTATAACTTGGAATTGTCAAGGAGCAGCGCCTAAGGGCTTCCTTAGAGCTGCTAAATGGATTGTTAGTAAGTACCATCCCAATATCTAGCTTCCGCCTTTTGGAAACGAAGACTTTGGGTGCCAATGC
Organism: Ipomoea batatas; assembly: GCA_002525835.2. Lineage (NCBI taxonomy): Eukaryota > Viridiplantae > Streptophyta > Magnoliopsida > Solanales > Convolvulaceae > Ipomoea > Ipomoea batatas. The sequence goes on along the minus strand of NXFB01000025.1, from coordinate 390,482 downwards.
GGATAACGTTCGCATCAAGCTTGGTTTTGAGAAATGGGCGAGAGTTGAGACTCTTGGGTATAGTGGGGGAATTTGGATTCTGTGGTCTGATGTTTTGCAGGTTGATGTTCTCAACTCTCATCCTCAGTTCAAGCACATGGCAGTTAAATAGCCTTCAGGTAAAATGTGGAACTTCTTAGTGGTCTATGGTAGTCCCTCGCTTCAACTCCGGCGACGGATTTCGAGCTCCTTAAGCAGAACTAAGGTTCATGTTAACCATCATTGGCTCATTACAGGGGATTTCAATGCAATTGTTAGTAATGAGGAGCCTTCGAACCCCTTCGAACCCTTGCAACCCGGGAAGCCATAGGAACGGGGATTTCAAGAATTGGATTTTTAATGAAGCTTTGGTCGACCTGGGGTTTTCGGTCAAAAATTCACTTGGAGGAGGGGGATGGAGGAAGAAACTTTTAAAGGAGCTAGGCTTGACCGCGCTCTTTGCTCTATGGACTGGATGGATCAAATGTGGGATACGAAAGTGTCTCATCTCACGACCATTGGTTCGGATCATTGTCCAATTCTCATTGATGTCGATACCAAAGGAATAAAAGGTCAGACCAAATTCATGTTCCAGGGAGCTTGGACTAGTCACCACTCGTTTCTTGATTTAGTCAGGGACCATTGGAACATTAATGATATTATTTGGAATAACAAAGACCTCATGGCTACTAAGTTCAAGGAGTGGAACCGCAACGTCTTTGGAAATATTCATCACAGGAAAAATAATCTGTTGAAAAGGTTGGACGGGATCCAAAGAAGAATAAAAAAAGAACTAGAAGATGTCCTCCAGCAAGAAGAAATTCATTGGTTCCAACAAGCGAGAGAAGAATGGATTGCCTCTAGGGACCGCAACACCAAATTCTACCATGCTGCTACTAAGAGAAAGAGGACAAAGAAAGGGAGACACAATTTCCTGGATGGTGAAGGAGAACCAGTGACAGACGAGCATCAAATCGAAAAAGCAATCCAGGAGTACTTTACTGGTATCTTCACCAAAGATATGGAGATAGATAGTTCGTGTATTTCGCATGGCAAATTCCATACTCTTGATGAGGTGACTGGACTACATTCAATGAGGAATTCTCAATCGAGGAGATCAAAGCCGCTCTCTTTGATATGAGCTCGCTAAAAGCCCCGGGGTCGGATGGGTTCCATGCCTCATTCTATCAAAAAACGTGGCAAGTGGTAGGGAATTCAATCTTTAAGCAGGTTGATATGTTTATGAAATCTGGAAAATTGGAAGAGGGAATCAACGACACTTTGATTGCTCTTATTCCAAAAAACAGCTGCCCCACCAGTGCTAGTCAGTATAGGCCAATCAGTCTATGCAATGTTATCTACAAAATCATTACAGAAGCCATGCCTAATCATATAAAACCCATCTTGAGGAAGCTGATTGGGCAAGAGTAGAGCAGTTTTGTCCCGGGTAGGGAGATCACCGACAATATCCTAATCTACAAAGAAGTAATCCACTCTATGCGAACTCGTCAGGGCAAGAAAGGTTTCATGATCCTTAAAATTGACCTGGAGAAAGCATATGACAAGTTGAATTGGCATTTTATCCGGGGAACTCTCGAGGATGTGGGTATGAATAACGGGTGGATTAGGAATATTATGGCATGTGTCGAAACCCCTAGATTGAACGTCTTATGGAATGGGTCACAACTTGACTAGTTTGTTCCCTCCCGGGGTATCCTCCAGGGCGATGCTATATCCCCTCATTTATTCATCCTATGTATGGAAAGACTAAGCCACACCATCAAAGATGAGGTTGATCAAGGAAAATGGAAAGGCGTTTGGCTGTCTAGGTATGGCCCTATTCTCACCCATTTATTTTTTGCTGATGATCTTGTTTTGTTTACCGAGGCTTCGCAGGATCAAGTATCTATCATCTCATAGTGCCTGGAAAGATTTAGTAGGGCTTCAAGTCAAAAAGTTAGTTTGAGTAGTAAATCTGAAATCTTCTTCTCCAAGAACGTGGACAGTGAGGAAATTCGGAAGATATCTGACATAGTATGCATTCCTGCGACCACCAATCTGGGCAAATACCTTGGGGTTCCCACTTTCCATGGCAGTGTCACCAACAATCTATTTTCACCGATGTTGGAAAAGATGGACGACAGACTCAGTGGTTGGAAGACTAAGTTTTTAACACTGGTTGGGAGACAAATCTTGGCTCAGTCAGTCCTTCAAGCAATCCCATATTATGGCATGCAAACAATTTTTATGCCAGCTGGGATCTGGGGAGACATTAACAAATGAATCCTTAGGTTTATATGGGGTGGAACCCCTGAGGCACGGAAATGCCATCTCGTGAGCTAGGAAAATGTCACCAAACCAAAGAGCACCGGAGGGCTTGGAATTAGGTCGGCAAAGGATATGAACATGGCGTTTATGGCCAAACTTGGATGGCAACTCTTAACAATCAAGGAGAGCCTATGGATTAAAATTTTGAAAGCAAAGTACGCCAATGGAAAGACAGTTTTCGAGGTGTTACGGTCAAAACAACTATGTTCGAATGCTTGGAGAGGTATTGTTGCTGCTACTGCCATCATTCGGAAGGGAGTCAGATTTCATATTAGAGACGGCAGAAATACATGGTTCTGGAAAGACTCATGGGCACATGAGAATCTTTTAGTAGACGTCATCCCTAGCCATGCGAGCTCTCACACTAACGACTACATGGTGAGTGATTATTGGGAGAATATCAGGGGATGGAAATGGGAGCTCCTACCTCCTCTACCGACAGAAACCAAACAGCTCATAGAACTCATGCCGTTGCAAGAAGGGGAAGGTGACAATGAAACTTATTGGAGTAAAGAGGTGACTGATAAGTTCTCTATCTCATCTGCGTACTCCATAATGATCGACTGCCCGACTAACATGCAAGAAAGAAACTGGACCAATCTTTGGAAGCTAAAGGTCCCCAACAAGTATTAAACCTTCTTATGGAATGCTATGCATGATCGGATAATGGGGAATGGGAAAGAAAAAGAAGGAGATTTACCACGGAGGATAGCTGTGAGCTGTGCCCTAGGGAGAAGGAAATAACAGACCATATTCTCAGGAGTTGCACAAGAGCAAAAGAGGTGTGGATGGCGTTTGCCTCTACAGATCGGCGGAGAAGCTGGAGACATCTAGAAACCAATGAATGGATTGCAACTAACATCAACAAAGTGCCCGTTGAGTTTGAGGGTGGAGACTGGCCAGACCGCTTCACCATCATCGTGTGGTGGATTGGGAGATGGCGATGTGACAGAATTTTCAATGGCAAGGAAGTAGCGGTCCAGCACAAGACAAGCTGGATCAAGGAAGCAGAATAGGAGTTCGAGCATGTGTTTACACGCCAGAATGCCAACAAGAACACGGGGGGAGAAGCAAGTCCTTGCAAATTTGGTAGGGCGAACGGCAAATCATCAAGTCACAATGAATGCTGATGGTAGTGTTAAGAATGGGAGTCATAGAGCGGGGATAGGAGGCGTCATGAGAAACAGTAATGGAGAATGGATAGGAGACCTCTTGAGCAGAACTCCATATGATAATTCGTCCCTGATAGAAGCGAGAGCTATTGAAGAATGCCTAAGCTGGGTATGGCAAAAAGGTGTTCACGACATGGAGATTTAACCGGATGCTAAAAACGTCATCCAATGGATTCAGGAGGATCTGACTGGGAGGGGCCCTATTCGGCAGTGCATAGAAAAGAAAATGGTACGCCAGCAGAGATTAGAAGATTTCCTTCCGAGCGATTTACCGTGAACAAAATCGAGTTGCTGATTGCCTGGCGTCATTCGGGTCCATTCAAGGGGAGGAGAGAAATGCTATTGATGCTTGCCCACTTATAAGCGAGGAAGCTTATTTTGAAGACCTAATGTATGTCACGAGACCGCGTAGAGTGGTGGAGTCAGCGTAATGTTTCGACTTAGGAAAATATGGTTGTTTTGGAGGAAAATGACTTCCACCAAAATTTGGCGATGGTAACTTTCCACAGACCTTCCAACAATCACAACTAGGCACAACCTTCCACCAAAATCACAATCTCCACCAAAATAGGCCTGGTTTCTGCCAGAAACCAGAGTAGTACTTGAAACCTGAATTTTTTTTTAAATAACATTAATTTTAATAATACTATAAATATTTTTATACTCTAAATAAAACAATTAAAATGTTTAATTATACAATTCTACTCATTTTTCAAAATATGAACCAAACACATCAAGACAGTTTTTTAGAACGCAACCAAACACGGAAAATGAAACTATTTTCTGGAAAATGACTCATTTTCCAGAAGTCATTTTCCTGCTTTCCGAACACACCCTAGCTAATTGAAAAAAAAAACTCTAATAAGACCCCTTAAACGGTAAAATAGTGCAATTAAGCCCTAATATGAAATAATTAATCAATAAGTTACTGTTGATGTCGTGCTAATAAAATAAAAATATTTTTTATTTTTTATAAAATATTATTTTATAAAATAAAATAAATATTGTTTACTTTTCTAATAAAATAAAAAATACTTATTATTTTATTTTAATAAATCTTTTATTTCATTTTTGAAATTTAAAAAAAAATAGCCACCCACCATTTTCTCAAACAGCTGGTGGTTGTCTTCTTGTTTATAAACATCCATGCATGGCTATTGATAAACTGTATTTATATAATTAATTTAGGTAGACTACTATAATAAATTAGCAATTTAATATTGTATTTTGTTCTGCATTTATTTATATTTTGTACTAATATAATATTTCAATAAACAATTAGTCTTAATGACTAAGTAAGGATTGTAATTTCAATTCATATTCATTTGAATTCACCCCGCTTGGATCGAGTTTCTTTGGATGATAATTGGTGGTGGATCATGATGGGTCTTAAAAAGCTAAACCCATAGTGGATCAGGTTGAATTCGGGTTCTATGTACAAAATCCGCTTAAAACCCCACCACTACAAGAAAAATCGCGAATCACGACGGAAGAGAAACAACAAAATTTTGACGTGAATAATGTTTTGCGATGAAATTCGTTCCGTCGTCTATCAGGTTGTCGTATTTTTGTACGCGACGGAATAATTCCATCGCAAAATATGGCGGCGGAATATGGTGTCGCAAATTTGTGATGGAAAATTTTCCATCGCAATTCCGTCGCATTTTTGCAAAGGAAATTATTCCGACGCTGATTCCATCGCCATTTTTTTTTCCGTCACGATTCCGTCGCATTTTGGCAACATAATATTTTTCTGTCATGATTCCATCGCATTTAATGCAACAACTATTCCGTCGCGAAACTTATATTTTGTCGCAATTTAATCGCATTTTTTATTTTTTGTTATTTAAATCTTATTTATTATTATTTTTAAATAGTAATATGAGCTTTTAAAATATTAATATAAAACTACAATGACATAGTAAAGCACATTTGATTGTAAAATATAAGATAATTCTAAAACATTTTCAATCCACATTAAATTCAAGTAATAATACATCATCAATTCACATTTTGTAACCAATAATAGTCAATTCAAGTACAAATTAAAAAAAAAAAAACAATATAATAGTCCTCACAAATAACAATCAACATTAAGATCAATTGGTTTGGGACGGAGGTGATGATAAAGTACTAACACCCAACGACCCACTATGTGTGTGTGTGTGTGTGTGTGTGTATATATATATATATATATATATATATATACCC
>NXFB01000025.1:360698-373233 GCA_002525835.2 Ipomoea batatas | reverse complement strand
CCAAAACTAGGCGAGGCGAGCCCACTAGGCGTGTGGGCTCGAGCGCCCAGTCGCCTAGGCGACGCCTAGACAACCTTGTAGTTTACAAAAACTTGAGCTAGTAATTAATTCAACTTTTCTAAGCAAACTACACTACAAAATAAAGGAAATAAAACTATGAGTGGCAGAATAACAGTGCATATCAGAACTTATAACGCAAAGAAATGTATTCATAGGCAATACTTACTCAACCTTAGATAGAAGTCTGGGTTTGATGTTGTCAATCCCATTCATGGATAACAGGATCTAATGAGGAAAACATCAGGTAATCATTACACAAATACACATAACATTACAGCCACCTTTAAAACTAACAATGGCTAAAGAAAGGCTACATCTAAAGAGGAATAGCATATACCAACCTCCACATCAACCATTCCTACCATAATTATCAAGTCTGTGAATAGATCTATTAGAACTACACAACATGAATATCCTTACCCTGTAATTCAAAGACTTGAACTCGTTCACAACATATAAAAGAGCCAGAACATTCTTTACAAAGTCTGCATCATACGTCACTTCCAGCAGCTGAATTATGGCCTGTATTGAAAATTCGTGGACTATTCCTGTTTTTGCTATGAACAAATCACCATTCTCTTAGTTTTCGTTTTTCTTTTCAGTGTTCGAGTCTCAACTGAGCTTGGCCATCATATTCAGTCATACTAATTTTTCAGCAATTTATGTCACATTTTTTCAGCAGGTCTCGAAACCATATGGCCATCATATTCACATATAGCAGCAAGCAAACATACTAATTTCTCAACAGATAGCAGCAAGCAGAATCTAATTTGCTATGTTTTCTAAGAATCTCTCGAAACCATATGGCCATCATTAGGTAAATGGCTGGAATAGGGCTAGAAGACGGTGGCTGGAAGAGGATAAAAAGCTAATAAAGATGGTGGCATTGCTTTACCTGGTCAGCGACGCACAACTCAGCGACGGCGGCTTGTTTCCGGAGGAGCTGTGGCAGTGGGCAGCGGCGGAGGAGAGAGGGCGGCCGGTCGGTCGGCGGCAGTGGGCAGAGCTTGTTTCCGCAGAGCAGTTAGGCAACGGTGAAGGAGCAGAGATGGATTGGGCAGCGGCGTTAGGGTAGAGCTATAGATCTTTTGCTTCTAATTTTTTTAGGAAAAAGTGTCAAATAGACCACTGAACTTATTGCTTTTGTGTTATTGGGCCATTGAACTTAAAAAGTGTGCAATTCAATCATCAAACAAGCAAAATTTGTGCAATTGGACCATTTTTACAAAAATTTTCTAGTAAAATCCAATTATATTACTAACATATATGTATTAAGTGTGGCATTTTCTTCTACCATACTAGTTGGAAGTCAATATTGAAATGTTTTTAACTCAAATTGAATTAAAATTTTTTGTAAAAATGGTCCAATTGCACAAATTTTGCTTGTTTAATGGTTGAATTGCACACTTTTTAAGTTCAATGGCCCAATTGCACAAAACTGATAAGTTCAGTGGCCTATTTGACACTTTTTCCAATTTTTTATTTTCAATTTTTAGTTTAGGCTAGTCTGACTTCCGTATGAAGAACTAAAAAATGAAAAAAAAAATTAAAAGGTCAGGTCATAATCTTAGCGACGGATTTGAGTATCCGTCGCTATGTATAGCGACGGATCCACAAATTCGTCGCTAAATTAATATTCAATAATGCCCGCGTTTGATCGTAGCGACGGATATTACCATCCGTCCCTATCTAGCGACGGATATTACCATCCGTCCCTATCTAGCGACGGATTAGATGGTCTGTCGCTAATCTAGTGACGGATTAGATGGTCCGTCGCTAAACTATAAGCACAAAAAAATCCGCATGAAAATCTAGCGACGGATTTTCATATCCGTCGCTAATCTGTAGCAATTAAAATTACCAAACAAGCCCGCGAAATATCCGTCGCTAATCCGTCGCAAATCTGTCACAAATTTTTGCGCGAAAATTTACCGCTAATATTAGCTACGTATTTAACAACGGAAATTTTCCGTCGCTATATCCGACGCTACGCCGTCGCTAATCCGTCGCTAAATATTCATTTAACAAAAAAATTGAAATTTGTCACTAAATCGTCGCTAGTCCGTCGCTATTTTAGCAACGGAACTAATCCGTCACTAAATCCGTCGTTAATTCTGCGTTTTTTTGTAGTAGGTGGGTAGAGAAAATATAAGGTGGATCAAGTGATGGACGTAGCCCTCCCTGACCTATTGCCATCCCCATAACTAAGTAATCAGTCTCATTTAATAATTGCTAGTACTAACTAGAGATGTTCACAAACTTGTCACTCCTTGATGTGATAAGCTTTAATATGAGTTATTTTTCAAAATGGTCCCTCGACTATTGCTCATCTTCAATTTTGTATTTCATCTTCCAATTGCATCAAATGTGTTCCCTTGACTTTCAAAAACTCACCTAATTCAGTCCTCTGTTAGGTATTCTATGTTCTTAGCGCTAAAATAGATGGCATTTTGGTCCGTTCACCTATTTCGTGCCTAATACACCCGCTTGTCATTGTTTATAATCCATATGCAATTCCAGAAACCTTCTTCTTCACCTGCTTCCAAAATCCCTAGAATTCTAGGCTTTCTTAGCTTCTTCCTCTGATTGGTGAAAATTTCCCAACACGTAAACACATTAGAGGCAAAGTACTACACTTTCCTCTTCATCGTCACCATCTTCGACAAGGCAAAAATATCACTATGGAGATGCAATACCTATGCATATATGTGACTGTGGTAGTGAATGGAGCATTCAAACCTCTTGGAGTAGCAAAAGTCCCAGTCATAGGTGTTGGGTTTGTGGAGGGAGAAATGTTTGTCTCACATCTACACAAATTTTCAATTCTTCTTTATTTTTAATTACTTGTCAATTTTTGACAGTTTTGTGAGCATACTTGAATCTGTTTATAGGGTGGTGTGGGATGTGGTTTCAAAGAATGGTTTGATCCTTCAATGTGTCCACGACCAATAAAGATAATTCCTGGGTTATTAAGAAGTATCAACAGAAAATATGAAGAAATTAAGAAGTTAAATGCAATGGTGGTGTCCTCCACAAGAACTTGTAATTATGGTAAAGGAAGAGGCTTTAGGTGTTAGATTATCTCTTTTGTGCTAATTAGTTTAGCATTTGGTTTGCTTTACTTGCACTTTAATCCAAATGAAATTTGTAGCCATAATCGTAGACTCCCTTTAGCAAGATGTACTGCTCGATTGCCTGGGATTTGGAAATGGTAGCTATCGTTTGTACTAATTTTGGAATGAAACTTTGTAGTATTGCACTACTGTTTTTCGCACTCCATATTGCACTATTATACTACAAATATTACACCAAATTCATTGTTAAATATCCAAAAGAGTTACACCAAAATAGATGGAAAATTACAACATTACTATACCAAAATATATATCAATCCATATTTAGTCTTAGAATAGGTCTAATACATTGCTACACAGGTGAAACAAAAAAGGTCCAATCTTATTCAATGTTAATTGGGTCTTTGCTATTTTCACAGTAGTTGCTTTTGAAAGTTATTGAAGCCCTTGTCATATACTCCTTCTTTGCTTTGGAGCATAGCATATGATTCCTTTGGTTTGTAAGCAACAATCTTCATTTTTTTGTTAGACCAAGGTTTTCATCCTTTTGGGAGGGGGAGGTGGCCCAAAGCTTATCTTCACACCACTAGCGATAACTTGCACACCATGATCTTGTTCAAAACTCTTATGACCTTGATCATCTCTACAGCCAGGTTGCATAGGTAATGATATCTCTTCTAGTGCAATTTCAATGACCTAGTGAAACCAGGTTGCATTGATAATAAACAAAAATGAAAATAAACAAAAATGTAATACATGCACTAGTGAAACCTCATTTTGCACAGCCTTAACCACATTCTGCATGGCCTCAATCTCAACATGAACAACCTCAACTTCATCATTCAATTCAGTTTGTTTAGCAGCTACTATGCTTTCATCTTGAATTGGAATCTAAAAGGTAAGTTAAGTATAGGTATTAATGCATGAACATCTTGTATTAATCTGTAGCGTACTTACATCAATCATGTCAGCAGTGTCTAAAGGTGTTCCCATTTCCTTCAAAGGTGTTTCCATTTACTCTGTTTTGCTTGTTTGTGGCTTAGGGTTTCTCTGTAAGCATTCAAATGGAATCCATTAACCATAAAAGTTAAAACACTAGTAGCTAAAACAAGGAGATAATACTTACAACTTTCCTTTGATTGAGATGACATTTCCTAATGTTGTGGCCTCTTTGTTTACACAAGGTGTAGTGTAATACCACATGCCTTCTAGACATATGGACCCCATCATTGGTGATTTCATTAGCTCCTCTCAACCTCAGTTTCCTTGACCTGCCATGTTTTGCTTTGTATTCAAGTGGCAAGGGTGTTTCTTTATGAGTATGATGCCACTCAGTTGGACTAGCCACTAGTTTGATGCCACATCCATAAGCTTTCAAATATGCCTCAACACTGTAGCAACTATTTACATAATCCAAGAGATTGTGTCTCTACATCTAGGTTGTACATATGGCATGTATGCATGGGAGTCCAATCAAATCCCATTTCCTACTTGAACATGTTTTCCTCTCCAAATCTACGTGATATTGCTCCCTAGTATGAAATTTTTTCAGTTCAAACAAATTCAATTCACACTGTAATGGTATATAGTGATGAGCACAAATGATGAGTGAAAAGGGTGTAATGTCGTTCCGCTGAGGATTGGTGTTATGGCACGAGACTGTGTGAATTACCAAGCACTAGAGTATATGAATTTATAGAATCCAAGTAACAGAGATTGAAAGATGTGGAATAAAGTAAGCAATTGATTAAGGTGTAAACTGTATGATAAAATTATGGGCCAGATTAGGGGGATTGTAATCTTGATGTTCCAACCAACTCAGGATTAGGGAAAGAATAATTAACCAAGGGATATATGGGCAATGCACAAAAGAACTCTACTCAGCTACTTTCGTAATCAATAAGAGAATTAGGCTAAAATTGCCCCACTGTCGTGATGCATCAATCATAACCTTAAGCACCTAAGCATTGTAAGCCCCCAAAATTACCTCTACTTTCATAGCAGGAAAATTAGGTTGAAATTGGTAAGGCTCGAGGACTCCATCCAACTTTCGTTGTAATGAATCCCTCTCCTAGACTAGCAATTAATTCTGGCCACAAACCAATAACTAGTGCAAAGAAATCCCCAAATCAACATAAACCCTAGGCAAAAGATTCAATCCCTTTATGCAATTATCATAAACTGAACATCAAGATTAACAAAGAACCCCTAATCCAAACCCATAAACGAATTACTCCCGCATGATGGGAGTAAACACAGCAAAGCAAGAATAAATAACCATAAACATTGCAAGAATTAAAAGGGAAGAGAAACTTATCTGATAAATAACAAATCCAACTTCAATTCTTGATTCCAATCTTGAAATAAAATAATCTAATGTAAAACTAGTCTAAACTATGCTGGGGAAAATATAAACTAAAAACTAGGGTTCAGAACTCTGTAAGGGAACCTCCTTAAATTGTAGAGAATAGGTCAAATATATAAGAGGTAGATGGGCCTTGGCCCATTAGGCATCTTCTAATTCTTTTCCAACTTGTATTCTTCATTGTAATTCCCTTTTCTTCCAGAACTTGTTCAATATTCTTCCTTTGTTGTTCCTTGTAGATATTTCAGCACTTGGACAATATAACACACAAATAATTCCCAATTTCACTAGGATAAAGAAAATAACCTTCAAAACAACTAGAATAAGGGGTGAATAATTGTACAAAATAGCAGATATCATATAGCATCTTGCAAAGTTCTCTTCTATTGTTATTTTCTTCACAATATTATGACAAATAAGTATTGTCTATTCAGATGTCTCTTGCCTATTCTTAAATAATCTTGTCATCAAGATTTTCCTAAGAATTTCAAAGCAACATATCAAAGGATATTCCCTAGCCTTTATTATCATATCATTGAAGCACCCCTTGACATTATTCACTAAAATATCACAAAGGGCAGAACAAGTGAGGTGTGACCGTGACTATTCAGATGGGTGTTTGTCTCCCAACCAATCAAATGCATGCATTGCTATCAATGTCTTTCATCTTCCTCATTGTATCTTTAAAGCAATTCATTGTGATGGCCCTTGTTACTCCCCACAGTGTGTCCTTAATTTCCTTGCCATATAAGCTTACAACTTTCATGTTTGCATTCAAATGCCTTACATAGAATCTATGAACCACATTTGGTAACACAACACTAAATATAAGGAGCAACCCCTTTTTCATATATAAAATTGATAAGTGCCAAAGATGCTACATTTTGTTGGGTGTTTGGGAGGCAATTTGTTCTATGATTGTGGCCCCTTGAGCTAATGGCTTGCATTAGATAGCTTAATTTTCTTAAAGTAAGGATAATAATTAATTGTTGGTGCATCCGTGCATTTTAGGAAAATGGACGCATATTAAGGGCATTTAGGTCATTTTAGAGCTAAAGAGAAACAAGAGTCCAAAGCAAGAGGTTGCACAAGTGCTTGTACGCTTGTGCACCTGATTGTGCAAACCAAGGCAAAACGTTGCACTATTATTTGTACACTTGTACAAAGGGAGAACATATCAGAGGCAGAAGTTGCACGAGTGCTTGTAGACTCGTACAAACACGCCTAAAATGTTGTATAGGCTTACATATGAGCGTACATGAGGATGACCGGCAAAACAGCATACGTACGAGTGTATTTACACTCGTATACCCGCTCGTACATGCTCCAAAGAAAATAGCTTTGTTGAAGGAGATTAGAGTGACTTTTACCACTTTTTTAGTTCAGAACTTTTGTACTTTGACTTTTTAAAGAGAGAAATTCTCTTGGGGTTCTTAGGTCACAAATTGACTACTTGTCCCTAGGATCTTAGAGGATACTCAGTCTAAAATCAATTTCAATTCTCTAATTGATTCATACACGTGTTCATTTCTTGCTTGCATTTCAATCATGATTATGTGTGGCTAAAATCTTAGGGAGTTGGATTAAGTCTACTGGCAAGAATGCATGAAATTATTTTAAATTTGATGAGTGTCTAATTGTTCATATTTTTACCTTGCATTTCAACTTATTTTCCTTTCCATTTGTTATAATTTTACCCAAAGTATTCATCATTTGATTCATATGTGTGTTTAGGTGTAATTCTTCATGATTGAGATGAATTGAATGATTTTTGGAGCATTTTAGATGCATTTGGAGTCAATGGGAGCCAAGGAGAAGCTAAGAGGATGGATAAAATATTTCTAAGGGAGCCAAAGAGTGGTATTTTAAATGATTTTGATCATATGAGCAAACCAAGGTAAAAGTGGAAGAAAAGAGCAAGAAGTTGAAATTCTCACATAGCTTGTCCATTGTTCGGTATGTAGACCATATCTCAACCTAGAAATGTCCAAATCAAGTGATTTTTGTGCCATTGGAAAGAAAACTCAAAGGGCTACAACTCCAATGAATACCTCAACGAAATTCGTAAGTTACAGGGGTCAAAACCATCCTTGAATTTGAAGTTCCAAAATTATAGTTTTCACCTAAATTGACCTATGTTTGATATTTTGATGTAGAAAGGTGCAATTGGGATATTTTTAACAGAATTGTAAAGCTAACTTGAAGGACTACAACTTTAATGAAGATCATAAAGAGAAATTCTAAAGTTATTAGGGTCAAAATGAATGGGGAATGACAAGGTCATGCAAACCGAAGCAGTGCAAATACTGGAAATTAAAACTTGTATGACCTGGCAGATGGTAGTCCCCCATGCTGTCTGTGTTGCAAATTCAGAACTAGAAACCTTGTACAGCTGTCCCCAACGCTATCCAAGAGGCTGTCCAAGTTTACTTTGGCCTTATTTAAGCCCGTTTTCACTCATTTCTACATAGTTCTAACCTCTTGACAAACCCTAGTTGATTTCCTTCGCTTCCTTTTATATTTTTAGGTTAGATTAGGCTTGGAATTAGGTTTCTAAACATATTTAGAGCTTGTATTGAAGGATTTACACTTGAATTTCAAGACTTTATCTTCAATTTCAATAGATAATTAAGTTTCATTGCACTTTTATTTCTTTCATTTGGAATGTTAGTTTATGTTTATTACTTATCTTTTTTTGTTTTGTTTACGTTTAATATGTGTGGGTAATTAGTTTATAGACTTGAGTTAGGGTTGTATTATCCATAGATGATATATTCTTGAATATTGCATAAAGGGGAGCTTTGCCTATTTAGGGTTCATGAGTTTATGAAGGATTTGTATTTGTATCTTGTTAATGTTGATGTACAACATTCATTAGCATAATTTTTGAGAATTCTTCACTACAATGAGAGTTGGGTCAGGATTCCAAGCCTGAAGATCTTGGAGTTGATGCATAATGAGATTGAGACAATTCCTTGTTTATTTATCGTGAGAGTGGCTTATAGACTAGGATTCCTATGTGCATCCCCTCAATTCCCTGGTTGTGTGATTTTCCCCCAATCCTTAGGTTGTGTTATGCATCTAGAAGATAATACTCTCTAGCTTAAGTCCTATTTCTTTTCATATTTATCTCTTGTTAATATGTGTTTGTGTTATTTTATTTAGTTACCATAACCTTGAAACTTGCTATGGATTGCTTAGCTTCTTGTTGATTTCCTTATGCTAGTGCGTAGTTGCTTGTGATTGCATATTACGTGCCATAACTCCCAATCTCCTGAGGACGGCATTGTACACTCGCACACTCACATCACATCTTTGCTACATCATATCAAAATTACAATTAGGGAGTGATTTAATGCATTCAATTTTTATCCTTGTTGGAAGTCATAATTTTGTATAGATTCTTGTGTAGTTATGGCCTAACCATGCAATGGGGTTTAGGAGGTGTGTAGTTTCCAAGAGATTGAACTAAACTATAGAATTTTCCAGTTGTAATTCCCACGTTACATCGAGAGGCAGAGCCCGAAGGAAGATGTGGAAAACATTGTAGTTGATAAAATCTCTCGAGTAGTTAAAGTTGCTACAAAGGTAAAACTCCTAACCACTTGATATGGTAATGACCATGCGTGTGCCTTTGGCAATGGGGTAACATCTTCCGAGGATCATGATTAATGCATTTCACTACTCTCTACCTATGACTCTTCATTGCATCAAAGTAAGGAAAGCTTAATCCAAATCCCCTCTTTACTTATTGCTTACTTTACTTGTTGCGTGTCTACTTGTTTACTTTTCATTGCTCGTTACTATTGATTGCTACTTTACTCATGCTCTCTTCCCAAGTTTTAGACATAGCTTCCTATCGCTCTTACGCACTTAACCATAACCACATATTATTCGAATCCCATCGGTCACCCTAGAAAACGACATCCAAGGAAGCTAAGACTCTATTCTTACTCACACTTTCCACCTCACCCCAAACAACGACTTATTGATAGATATGTAATTAGTGCATTTTTGGATAATAATTTTGATTTAATTGAGGGTTAAAATTACACTAATTCATATTACTTGGCCTTATTTTTGTTAGTCAGGAAGTATTGAGGCAAAAATAGAAAAAAAAGTGAAAGATGTTGGGTGATATGTGAAGAATTTAAAGTTGGCTTTGAAGAGATGGATGAGTTGGATCTAGAATTGAATGTGTTGTATCGCGTGGACATATGGAGAAAGCTAATAAAAGCAAAGGAATAAAACATAATGCCTCATCTTGTACCACGTGATCATGCAGAGCGTCATAAATCAACACTTTAAGTCTCACATTTAAGTTTCAACCGTTACACCTGTTTCAAATGCCAAAGGTCTCCTTCTTCAATGAACATGGACACTTTTTGAGGAAGATTAGCTTAGGAAATATGGATATATAATTATCTTTATCATTAGAGACTAAAACAAGTTTTTCCATTCCACTCTTACACTTTTAAATTCCTTTTCTTTTATTTTTCTTTGAAAGACTTCAATGGCTGGGTTCTAAACACATTGTTTCTAGCTATGGCTTATTGAAGCTTCAGTTCATTTCTACAATAGTGAGTTCTTACCGTACTTAATTTCGCCCAACGATTGTAAGTATTTATTAGTTTCTCATGCTTAATTCCATGATTATTTTAGTATAATTGAGTAGTGCCTTAATTTGCTAATTGATTAAATTCCATTTGAATTGTCAATCTATAATGATTGTTGATTTAATTTAGTGGTACTTAGCAATCACCCGGTGTGTGTTGTTGAGGAGAATTTGGTAATCTGATTATAATAAACTCAGTGTGTGTTTGTTCATCAAGGTTTGAGTCGTCTTTCTTGTTTCTAATGCAATCAATTGAATTATTTTATGAGGTTTCTTTGATGATGAATTGGTAAGGGAAATAATTATATATAGAGGTCTCATGATTATCAACGAATTTAGGAAAGATTTGTGTCTGGACGGTGGTTCGGTTCACTATAACCAAGTTTATTTTCCAATCGTTAGACCTATCTTTGCAACTGTGATATATTTTTTGAGCCGTTGTAGAAATAAATCGGTAGCTAGAACCTCCTATTCATTGAACTCTTATTACTTGCATCTTGTGTTTATTGTTAGTTTATATTTAAACCTCTACCGCTTCTATTGCAGCACACCGAAACTAATGCCTTTGGTACCGTACTCCATCCTTCTCTTGCCTTTTCGTCACAAAAGAGTGGTACAGTTCAGTTTAGAAGCTGATAATGCAGACTCCATGGCAGAAGCTTTTCTACCCTCGGGTTTTCTCATGGTCTATGAAGCAAAGAAAAAGAAGGGTGGTGCCGGGTATCAAGTAATTGATCGTTTTAAAATTTGTGGACTAAAATTAACAACATCCCAATAGTCATAGGACCAAAAGTGAAATTAACAGTTTATAATTTTTATTGATCTAATTTTTCATTCTCTGTATTCAATTTTTGATTTTTTTTTAAACTATCGTTACAATCGCCCGTTTTCTTTATTTTTTATTTCTCCAGGAAAGAATGATTTTTTTTTCTAATTAAATTAGATGGAATTTGAAATTGATTGGCTTAATAATTAGCCAATTTAAGCATAGACTTTTTCGTCCATTGAATGCGCCAAAACTGAACCAGACTAGTAATCCATAGGGATCTATATCATAGCCAACATGGTTCTTACTGGTTGCTGGCTTTGCCAAAATTGCTCCATTGGCATTAAAGCTAGTTGGGACGTGGGAGAAGGGGTGGGGGGAACTTTATACCTTATGTCCTTGTGTTGCCACACAGTTTGGTATATGGATGGATCGTATGGATGGGAATTTGGTAAATTCTATTCTTGTGTAATAACTCGCTAACTAAACAACATTTTGTGTGGTGAGAATCATGTACAAGAAGTACACAATAGGTGTTAGCAAAGATCAAACACATGACCTTATTAAGGGTAACCCCAGCTAAATCGGTTAAGAATATATAAGATTTGTAACCACAAGGTTAAGAGTTTGAATCCCGGTCTTCTTGGTTTGAGTCCGTCATCTATGGACAACTTAGGCTGGTTTACGGTTTACCTCCTTATGGTCCTTGTCGGTTAGGGTCACAAGGCGAGGTTTACTCAATAAACACCCTCAGATAGTCACAACATGTTTCCCTCGCCATAAAAAAAAACACATGACCTTTATGTACGAGAATCATGCTTCACACACTCAGTAATAGTTAACTAACATTTTTTTACTTGACATTTTCCACTCCAAGCTCTCCTTCGTAACTTAAGACCACTCCTTTTGAATGGTTTTTTTTTTTTTTTAATTAAATATTTCATTTTCCTCCAAATTTTTGTCTAATGTATTTTTTTTTCCTGGTAACCATCCTTTTCTATGATATGATGGCTGAGCAGAAATGCAGAATAACGAGACAACCAGTCACCTAAGTTTCTTAAAGATGGCAGTAAACCACTATCTTGGACATCCTTCAACTACTAGTCAATTAACCAATTGTCCACTTCTTTAAACTGACGAAACCAAGGGAAAATGACACTTTTCTAATAATACAAGAGGAAAAAGTATGCATCTTTGATAATAGGATATGATAATGCAACTTATGAGTGAAGGCAAAATGGTGCGACACAAGGAAGCTTCTAACAACACATTTCTAGTGTCTTTAAAAAATAAGGTAAATATATACTTAGCTTTTCAATGGGGACAAATGTTACTTAAACCGTTATTCCCATTCCATTTTTCACAAATTCATAAATATACTTTGAGAATCAATTTGACATTCATCCATTATTAATTTTGAATATACAATATATCAATTAATTTCTCCGTTTCACTTAGGGTGTGTTTGGAAAGCAGGAAAATGACTTCTGGAAAATGTTTTCTGGAAAATGAGTCATTTTCCAGAAAACATTTTACTTTCCGGTGTTTGTTTGTATTCTGGAAAACTGTCTTAGGTGTGTTTGGTTCATTTTCTGGAAAATGAGAATGGTATAATTAAACATTTTAATTACTTTGTTTAGAATATAAAAATATTT
>NXFB01000025.1:298635-313854 GCA_002525835.2 Ipomoea batatas | reverse complement strand
AACTGCATTTTCGTATTCATTTTTACTGTCAGCGATGTTAGATAACGGAACGATGTGCCATCTAAGACAAGAGAGTAAGTTTGTTCAAAATCTATTCCGAGTCTCTGTGAGAACCCTTGAGCTACAAGTCTCACTTTATATCTAACCACATCATTGTGTTCATTCCTCTTTCGTACAAATATCCATTTGGATCCTACTGGGATCACAACTTTAGGGGTAAGTACAAAAGTACTAAACACTTTTCTTTTATTTAGCGAGTTGAGCTTAGCCTTAGTTACTTCTTTCCATTTCAACCAATCAGAGGGCTTTTGGCACTCTGCTGTAGTTTTTGGTTCTGGATCCAGATTACTGAAAGAAATGTGAAGAGCAATTATAGAGGTGAATTGATCGTCCACGACTGTTAGCGACGGAATCAGTCCGTCACTAAAAGTGGTATCGCTAAAATTTGTGACAATATATCTCCGTCGCTAAATTTAGCAACGGATTTTTCCGTCGTTAAACTAATATTCGTCGCTAATTTCCTCATTTGGACCATTTGAACGACAAATTTGCAAGGGAATAGCGACGGAAAATTCCATCGCTAAAGTTTAGTGATGGATATTTCCGTCGTTATTTCGTTGTCATTCATTATTGAGATGGCCGAGGTTATATCAACTGGACCAGTCAAAATCCTGATGGTCAACACTGCCGCAGAACAAACAAAAGACACACCAAAGTACGTCCCAAAACCTAGGGAAGAATGGATGAGTGATGATAGGAAGAGAAACAACCTTGACAACATTGCCAAGGATATCCTCTTTAGGGCAATAGAAGAAACCATTTTCCCACGAGTAAGAAAATGCACCACTGCAAAAGAGGTATGGGACACTTTGATGTTGATTGGTGAAGGTGACGAACAGGAAAAGGAGAACAAGTTAACTGTGGCGATGAAGAAGTTCGAGGACTTCAAGATGAAGCCAGGGGAGAGCATCGACAGTATGGAATCTCGGTTCATGAAGCTGTCAACCGAGATTAGTGATCTCAAGAAGGAGATCCCACAAAAGGAGCTAAACCTGAAGGTCTTACGAGGCCTTACCAAGGAGTGGGAGATGAAGGTGATCACAATGCGCGATCACAGGGATCTAAAAAACACCACAACCGACCAACTATTTAGAGATCTCAAAGCCTTCGAATTTGAGATGTTCCCGAGAGATGAGGACGTGGTGGACAGACGGAATGTGGTACTAGTTACTGATCAACCAACCACATCCTCAAGGTCAGATCCTAATCCCACAAATCTTTTATCTGACGAACAATTTGCTCTTTTTATGAGAAAATTCAGGAAATTCATGAAGAAGACACCGGAGAGCAATACAAGTTCACCTTCCTCCTCAAGAAGGAAGAATGAAAGATACACATCCAGGAGAACGGAGGAAGAAAATCAAGGTCTATGCTACAACTGCAGGAGACCGGGGCATTTCAAGGCCGAATGTCCTTATCCACCGGTAAGCAAGCATCAAGGCCAAGAAGGAAAGGATTCTAGAAGGAAAGAGGAATCCAGGGAGAAGCCAGCACAAGGAGGCTTCAAAAGTTCATCAAGGACACATTCGCGCAGGAAGGCGCTTGTGGCTGAGGAACTTGAGAAGGCAATCGAGGAGTCCGAGACATCAAGCTCCAGCGAGAGCAGCAGCAGCTCAGAGGATGAGAGGGGGCTCATCTGCTTATACACTACAGAAGAGGAGGATCAATGCTTGATGGCTATCAACAATGAGGTAACCTCTACTTCTACATCTCGCTGCTCTATCTCTACTTCTCAATGTTCTTCTTTTAGAAGCGATGAGGATCCCTTTGAGACCATGGAATTACTTAAGAGGGACCTCAGCATCGCTAACAGCACTCATGCTAAAGTAATGGAAGAAAACAGCAGACTAATTGCTGAAAGAGAGATGCTTAAGAATGTCTCGAAAGAGAATTCAGAGCTAACTCTTAAAGTAAGCAACTTAGAAGCTGAGATCATCCAACTTAAGGAAGAGTGCAAAGCTCGAGAGACTAGAGAGCTTAATCTTAGAGAAGTTATTGCATCATATACTAATTCCTCCAAAGCTATGAAGAAAATGGTTAATGATCATAGACCTACAAATGATAGAACCGGACTAGGGTTCCGTCAGAACTGTCTCTTGAGAGATAAGCAGACCAACGGTTTGGGAACTTCAAGTAATGGAGGATCTCAACCCAAACCGAATAAGGGCCATAAAGGACCAACATGAAAGACCAGAGTAGCTATTCTCAAACCGTCCCTATACACCAGAAATGGAAAGTATAGGAAAGCTACAAAGAATGGCCGGGTTACCAATTTCGGGAGATCACCTAGCTATCTCTTGCAAGGCCATTCCGAGTACAAGAGAAGCTATATTCCATATAATGCGCCTCAAGGAAAATATGGAAGGTCTGAGATCCATAGAGATAGGAACTCACGGATGGAGGAAGGCATACACTACCCATCCGATGAGGATTGGTCACAAGATTATGAACCGTGGAATAAACCTCAGTTTCAACGGTACCACGTGACTAAACAGGTATGAAGGGCATGGTGCGTAAGTTCGAGGTCAGGCCTCAACCTAAGCTGATCTATGCACCTAAGAGGCCCAGAGTCTTTGCTAGCATTCCTTATGATTATCAATCGTATAATGGCTACATTGCACCTGGGCCTGGAATAATGGGTCCAAGGTATAAATGGATGCCGAAACTCACGCAACACCCCCAGCAATCTGTGTTCGAAAGGTAGTTCGAGAGATACTCATTCAGTTTGCCTATATATGTTATGTCTCGAAGAAGGGGAGTTTGAGAGATCACTTCGAAAGATAACAAACTGGTTCTATGTGTATCTCTAAATAGAGGAATAAACAGGGTTAGGGATCAATCACTCAAGGGGAAGATCCTTAATCATTTGAATGCGTTGTTATCGGATGTACCAGATCAAGACGGAGGAATAAGGAGGTTTAGGGATCAATCACTTAGGGGGAAGATCCTTAAACTAGTACAGCCGAATGTTCACCTTCGAAAGGTGAAACTGATGTGTTCAACGGATATATGTGGAACGGTTAACTTGGAAATTAATGTTAGCCACGTGGTCTTCGGTTACTGACGATTTTCCAAGTTTTAAGGGCACTGTCTTGATTAGTGGGAGCATGCTTATAAAGTTATCTTATCTTATAACCCCACTTTTAAAATCTTAAACCGTCCCATACTTTCCCAAAAATACCCTTATCATATCTTATACACATAAACTTTATGGAAGGGTATTTATGACCTTTCATTCTTTTAAATTAACCGGGATCCTAATTCGGGTTAAACTCTCAACCCTACCCATATATCCGACCCGAATCCTCAAGATATAAAAGTCGAACCCATCTTCCTTACCCGGATTCAAGCTTAAACCGAATACCCAAAAACCCCAAAATCCAAATACTGTACGCATTCCCTCCAAAACATCAAGCTTTCAACAATGGCTTCCGAATCATCATCGTCAACCTCATCTTCCGAAGCTTACCAGAGAGAGTTGAACCACATACGTACTCTTATCAAGCAAGTCAAGGCGGGGAGTATCCTTGACAGAGATGGATTCGTCAATCACTCGACGAACCCGAAGCAGGTAGAGAATGTCCTCAAGAAGTTCGAGAAGGCAGGGCTCATGAAGTATATGACGCATGATTATCGAACTATCCACGACCTCGACTTCACCGAATGGTTCGCAAATGCCAAGGTCACAAAGGGCAAGATTGAGAGCCGATTCAATGAGATTGACATCACGACCTCGGTGGGTGACTTAAGGGCTGCATTCCACTTTCCTACATCAGAAGAGGCAGTTAGAAACCTTTCGGATTACAACCTGGACAAGCAAGCTTTCTGAGACAAAATCCGATTGGAAAGTGCACCAACCAGCGCAACATCTGCCCTCCGCAAGTATCATTTGAAGGAGAGGTTTGCAATTGCAGTTGACCTCATCATGAAGTTTATCCTCAGCAAGGTGTCCGGAACCGATGAGATTAATCTGGATATCCTCAAAATCCTCCATGCCATCTGGAACAACGTTCAAATGGACTGGGCACACATAATCTTCAACTTCCTAAGGCAGCAAGTGTAGGGCTCAGTTTCAAACACCAACTAGTCAATTAATAAAAAGGTTGGTTTTGGTTTTGTTGATCAATATTTATTGAGTTTGAAGGGTTTGCAATTGAGGGAAGGGAGGGAGATTCATCAAAATACCTATATGGGTAGGACGAAATCTCAAGCTCCAAAGTCCAAGGGTGTAAAGATTGCACCTTCTCCCTCAAAACCTAAGGGAAAGGGCAAGAGGAAAGCCCAATCTGATGCGGAGGACTCTGATAATGCACCACTAGATGTAATGATTAAGAGGATTGTTCTACCAAAGAAGGCTAAGAAAGCCAAGTCTGATGCTGTCACCAAGACTCGAGAGGTGACACCCTCTGTCATTCCAGTACCATTCGAGGACAGGGCACAGGCCCAGGGGGAACCTCAAGCTACAATGGCCGCTGAGGTTGAGAGAGTGCCCCCTACCAGGTCCATCTCCGGTGAGATTTTTGTTGATTTGCATGTTGATGATGGTGCTGGTGCTGCTGATGAATCTGCGGGTATGTCTCGAGAGGAGGCTCGAGAGTTTGAAGGCACTGGGATCAGTGATCCAGTGCAGGGTGATGCTGAGGAACCAAGAGAGGTGGTTCGAGAGATAACAGTTTCAGCAGTAGAGGTTCGAGACAACATAGTGGAAACTGCTGCTAATGATCAGGGCACTGTGGTCAGGGACCCAGTGCAAAGTGCACACAATGTAGAGTTGACACCCACTGAATCTGCTAAAGTTGAAGGAACAATAGCAAGCGCCATATCAGATGTTGGGTTGGGTGATGATCTCTCGGAGCACAATCGAGAGATCGATGCACAAACAGTGGAAGCTGCATCAGCGACAGAAATCCTATATGCTGAGCATCATGATCTGAATGACGAAGTCACCACTCAGTTGGTTCAAAATGATAAAGCAGTGTCTAGTTTGGATGATCTCTCCAGAGTACTCCGATGGATCAACTGGAGAACAGGCCCCTTTAACCAACTGATAGCACTAGCAGCAGATATGGAGGCTGAGGAGATCTTTGCACTGAACTGGTTAAACCTTACCGAGATCCCAGCCACTGAACTACAAGAGCTAGCCCATGAAATGCATGTGACCAAGAGGAATCCTAGACGATCTGACAAAGGAAAGGGCATAGCTGCTGATGAACAAGAAGACGAGCCTGAGTTGGATCCTGAACTAGACGCAAAATTCCAAGAGGATATCAGGCTCGCTACTGCTCTATCCTTAGGACATCATGTAGAGGATACGAGAGGTCCAGGGGAGACCTCAGGGGTTGCAAGGGATGATCCTGAAAATCCAATAGCAACGGCAACAATCCCTCTGTTCCAAGTTAGTGTCCCAAGTTAGCAACTTCGAGAGGTGAATACGAGACCTCTGAAGCACTTGAGGCAGAACCCAACTCCATCTTACTTTTGCCAGCTCTTGAGTCCACACCCTCTGTTGACAATGACAAGGCACAAACAGATCGAGAGGGTGAAATTCCTTTGCTCGCACTGCCGGGTTTTTCAATGTACATGGAGCAGGCATCTCCATTCCTGCTACCAGATGACACGGCGTCCACCTTCGCGGCCAGAATGATTGATAGGTAAAGGTGGAGTGCACCAGCTGCTCCATAAATCGTGGAGATTCTTGACTCTCCTAAGCAGACTGAAGAGCAACCTGAGCAAACAGTTTCAACTCCTGCTGGTTCGAGAGGTGACGAGGACGAAGATGTGCCCATCAATGGTGAAAACCGGAAAGTACCTGTCGATGCACAGCCTTCCTCTTCAACTCCAATCCCTCTGGCAGATGATCAAGTTACCAGCTCTGGTTCGAGAGGTAACACTGAGGAGGCTCTTCACTTGGATGGAAACCGGGAAGCATCCAACACAGAAGTCCCTTCCTTAGCTGATCCAATCCTACTAGAAGCTGAAGCTGAGGTTCTAGGTTCGAAAGGTGATGAGCGAGAAGTGATCCATCCCTCAGGTGGAAACCAGGAAGCACCTAACATGGAGCTACCTTCAAGCTCTGATCCCAGTGTCCCTGCTGACCCTCAGATGCACAATCGAGAGGTGGACTCACAGTTGCAAACCATAGGTGGAAATCTGGAAGCACCCAAGTCCCCTCCGACTAAAGGTACTTCTCAACCTTCTTCTCCTCCTTCTGACTATGATCAACAGGCCGAAGAAGCTTTCATTGGCGAGGTGCGCCAATTCATGTCCGATCACTCTAAGAAGATAGCCCAAATTGAGCAAAAAGTCAATTTTCTCCATTTCAAATCACTGCCCCCTGCTGATTCCGAGCACACGGCTCTATCCAATCATGAGGAGCTGCTACAACAAGTTGCTTGTGCTGAAGATGCAGCTAGAAGGGCAACAAATGAAGCTGCAGAAGCAAAGGCAGCGGTTGCAGTATTGACAAATGAGCTTCAAGCTTTTCGAAACTCTAGCGAAGCTCGACAGATATGATCAAAGCACTACTCGATGACCTGTCAAACCAAGTACCTGCCCAGCTTCAATCACTCTTTGAAGGTGTGTCCACTCTCCTTTCCCGTATGGATGATGCCAACAAGGGGGAAAATCAGGGGAATCAAGGATCAAGAGGGACATCAGCTAGCAAGAAAAGGGCAGCCAGTGAACCCTTAACCACTAGACCACCTCCGAAAGTTCCAAAAACAACCAGCAAGGCGATGGAGGAATCCAAGAGGCAGGAGCTTCTAAGGATCCAGCGTACACTGGAAATGGATAGAAGGAGAGAAGAAGACAGAGAAAGGAAAAGGAAGAGGCTAGAACAACAAACTGCAAAAGAGAAGAAGGACGAACAGTATATGAAAAACTATAAATCGGGGTTCAAAGAAGACACAACAGAATATCTCGATGGAATCATAGTAAGTCTTCTTACCAAAACTGACCTATCTTCTCATAGCGGCCTTACTCCTCAAGAATGCATCGAATGGTGGAGAGATGGGGTAATCGAAGGTGATTTCATAGGTGAAGCCTTCATCAACTACCTTCACCTTGATGTATCAGATGAGTACCTAAATCTGGTAAACTCTAAAGACCCCATCAAGACACGAGCAGCCATCAATGAGAAGAGGAAAGCGGACAAGCAGTAAGCTCTCGTTGTCTTATATGCATTCTTAACTTTTCTGATGTTGTTCTTTCCTTTCTGTTAACTTTTCTGCTAAGTAATTTTATTGTAAAACATTCCCTTAATTTTAATATATATATCTTTCGCTGGGGGTGTTGCGTGAGTTTTTACTTCATGCTTTAGCAGATTAGTTTCTTTGTCAAACTTACCGTATGCGCTGAAAATAAAATCAACGTTTATGTTCTTGAAAATCAGCCATATAAGTAAGTATAGTGTTGGCATCATCAAAAATGGGGAAATTGTTAAGAACATACTGTAATAGGTTTTGATGATACCAAATGTAGTGTTCAATCCCCTAAGTCTCGATAGATAGGAAATACATGTAAGTTCGACAAGTAAACTAAAAGCGAGAATACAACCGGGTATTTGAGCTCAACTCGGAAAATATTTAAACTTAAGGTAAACTTGCTTGAACATCTTAGAAGTTTCGTGTTGTAAACTTATAGATAGATCAGAAGAAGGCACGAGACATCACTGGAGGAATAAGGGTCTGCGAGACATCAACTAAGTCTCGAGACATAAGCAGGGTCGAGACATCAGTCCAGTTCGAGACATGGGATCGAGACATCAAGTAGTCGAGACATCAACTTTGGTCTCGATAAACTGGCACTTCTCCAATGAACTGAATGGTAGTTAACACGCATAGATGAAGTAATCTAAGTTTGGAGAAGAAGAATATCATGGAGATAAAATATTAAGGAGGTGCTGACAGAGTATTATGGGAACATAGAACAGCCAGAAGTGGATGCCACGTCAGAACTCCAACAACAAACGGATAGAAGATGCACCAATCAAAGGTCGGTCTTATTCCCTAAAACGAGGATCAATGGGAATATAAAAAGAGTAACTTTTACAAAAAGAAGTAAGTGGAGCATGGACTCAAGATAGTGGAATATGAGATATTCACTACAAGACAAAAGGTTCAAGTTACAAGACCACCACTCCATGAAACATGCTAGAAATATGCAAGTCCCATGATCAGCATGGGAGACAGATTTCAAACGGAATAATTTTCCCTTCAACGGAATTATTCCTCAACTCTCATATATAAGGACGTGAAGACACAATTTCAAAAAGGGTTCGAGAATTCTAAGATATCATAAGAGGTGTCTGATTCAAACGTTCAAAGTGCAAGAGCTTAATCTGGAATATCATCCTTGATATTCACAAGTGCGAGAAAACATATCTTAGTGTATCCTTGATATTCACAAGTGCGAGAAAACACATCTTAGTGTTTTGAGAGAGTTACAAAGCTTCAACTACTACACATCTAGAAGGTGACCAAAGCTGCTCTACAAGGAAGATCATTCAACGAAAGCTTTTGGTCAGATTCGAGATTGTTACACTCAAACTATGACAACCGGAGCAACCTTGTCTTGGAGAAGGCAAGAAGAGGCGGAGTAACCTGGGAGCTGTCTTGTGAAGATCCTAAGGCTTGAGGCGGGCTTGGTGATCAAAGCTCAAGTGCTCGAGAGGTGGAGTAACAAGAAGCGGGGCGAAAAACCTGAGGCTTGAGGCGAGCTTCGTGATCAAAGCTCAAGCGCTCGACATTGTACTAAACAGGGAAGTTTTAGTGCAATCTTTCTAGGGAGTTTCTAGAAGAAGAGTGGACGTAGGCGGGTTGGCCGAACCACTTAAAAATCTCTCTCGCATTTACTTTCTGTTTTTATCTCTCGCTAACTATCTCTCGATCTGCACTACATATAATCACACTTCTCGAACTAACTCAAATTCGTGCTAATTAAAAAGGGGATAACATTTTCGCTGCGCATAAAACTTTGTCTTCATCTTGTGAGGTATAGGACCTAAACATCCTAAGTCCAATACACACGAGAGGTCGAAAAAGATTTGCAAAATCTTATACAAGTCTATTCAACCACCCCCTCTAGACTTGTACCCCATCCCCTTGGGACCAACAGACAGAAGTCGAATAGATCAAAAAACTGATAATTTGAGAAAAATAACAATGAAGGAAACATAGATTTTACTTGGAAACCCCCTAAATAATATAGGGTAAAAACCACGGGCAAGCTAGGATAGAAGAATTTCAGTATGAGAAATTGGAGTTACAACTTCTCTCTATCTAACAAGGAAAAAACAATGATAAATTCTCTCGTGATAAGAAGGAGAAAATACACTCAATATATATACTCTCTAATAACTCTAGTGCAGGATGAAGATTGGAATGGTATATGGGATGAATGCTAATGAAAATGACCTCCCTATTTATAGTAGAAGGATTTGGGGTCATTCTATAAATAACCCAAAGCTTAGGGACCAAATAATAATTTTTCCTTTCAACAATTGTGGTTGCCTGATTTCCCTTTCAAGTTTCAACCTGACAATTGCGGTTGTCAAACATTGTTGCTGCATGCTCTGTTGCTCTGCCCTCTACTGCTCTGTTGCTGCTTGACTTTGTCGACAATCTCCCACTTGAAGATTAGATTATACTACCTCCGTCCTATTTTATGTGTCTGATTCGGTTAACGAGACTGACTGAACTTATTTTTAATCCACTTTTTCATAATATTATAAGTTTAATATTAGTATATAAAATTTATATATTTAGAAACTACACAAAAAGTATTATTAAACACAAAAAATTAAATTTAAAAATGAGTAAAAATTACTAAAGAAAATAAACAAAGAAGAAAGAGTTGGTTTGACCAATGAATAGTAAGTAGGACAGGTAAAATGAGACAGAGGGAGTAACAATTATATCTTCACACCATTCTTTCTACCTTGCACTTTTCATGTTGCTTATGTTTCCATCAGGCTACAGGAAGATCACTAATTTAATTTGTTGTTTAAACTAGTACCATAATAGACTGACACCAATGATTATGTTAAGTCTAGCGAAGACTTTTATGATTCGTCTCTATATAGCAACAGATATATCACTCCATCGCTAGACTTAACAAATTTGAGAGCCCCCTTGTAAATCTAGCAGGGGATTCGAAGATTTAAAAAAAAAATATTCAATAGTTTAGTGACGGATTATGATATCCGTCACTAAAATTTTTAAAAACTTATTTGTAAATTTAGCGACGGAAACAAAATCTGTCACTAGATTGATCTTTAAAATATTGCTATATAAATTTAGCGACGGAATTGACAATCCGTCGCTAAAATGTAAAGACAAACTGATCGTGATTTAAAATTTAACGACAGACTAATATATCCATCGCTAATCTGTAGCAACTAAAATTTCCGTGAAAATACTGTCGCAAATTTGATCCGTCACAAATTTGTGTCTATTTTTTGCGTAAAAATTCACCGCTAAAATTAGCTATGTATTTAATGATAGAAAAATTCCATCGTAATATACGTCGCAAATCCATCGCAAAATGTCCATTTAACAAAAAAATGAAACTTTGTCACTAATCTGTCGCTAAATTAGAAACGGAACGTGTCCGTCACTATTCTCGCATTTTTTTTGTAGTGATCGAAATAGCCCTCCTACACCCTCATTGGAAAAGAACTCAACTTAGTTTCAAGGATATTCGGCCCAATGGTTTCCACATAGAAACTAAAACTAAAAGCAATATCGAATTCCTTGTCATGACCAAAACGGTTAATAACCAGAAAAAAGAAATCGAAGAGCTTCCTTCATTTTCTTCAGGCTTGTATTATTCCTATATTAAGCCCAAAATATCATGTGTTACATTCATAGTAAAGCTTAAAATACGCATTCTTTCGGTTTATGGCATGACCGCTTAGGTCATAACCTTCTTAGGACCAATATTCTTTCTTATTATTAGGACCAATATTCTTTCTCCAACAGACTAGCAAACTATGATAAGCTAAATAGTTACAAACTGGACTGGTCATAACCTTCTTAGGACCAATATTCTTTCTCCAACAGACTACACTTGTGTTTCCTGTGCGAATGGAAAGCTTATTGTTAGGCCATCACGTCGTAAGCTTGGTTTTGAGTCACCTGTTTTTTTGCAAAGGTTACAAGGCGATATTTGTGGACCAATTCATCCTTCCTCCGAACCATTTCGATATTTCATGGTCCTCATTGATGCTTCCACCTGATGGACACATGCATGCCTGTTGTCCATTCGTAATATGGCATTTACAAAATTCATAAGACAAATCGTTAAGTTAAATGTCTAATTCCCCGATTATCTTATTTAAAACGTAAGAATGGATAATGCTGGTGAGTTTACCTTGTCAGCTTTTAACGATTATTGTATGGCCATGGGGATTAAGGTGGAACATCATATACCATATGTCCACACCCAGAACGGTCTAGCTGAATCTCTTATCAAAAGACTTAAGCTAATATCTAGACCATTACTATAAAGATCCAATTTGTCAGTCACTTGTTAGTGACACACAGTATTACATGCTGCAGACCTAATACAACTCTGGCTAACTGCATATCATGAATATTCCCCTCTACAACTTGTACATGGTAACGAGCATGAAATTTCTCATTTGTGTGTCTTTGGCTGTGCGATTTACGTACCCATACCACCTCCACAACGTACCTCGATGGGCCCTCAACGCAGATTAGGTATCTATGTGGGGTTTGCTTCCCCATCGATAATTAAATACCTAGAGCCCATAAATGCGGACATATTTACTACTCGGTATGCTAATTGTGTTTTTTATGAAGATGATTTCAGGCATTAGGGGGAGAGAAAAGCCAAGTTTTGAAGAAATGCCAGGAAATTTTATGGGATGAAAGAGGTCTTCAATATCTTGACCCACGTACTAATCAAACTGAACTTGAAGTTCAGAAAATAATAAATTTGCGAAAGCTAGCAAATAATCTGTATGATGCATTTATTGATTACCACTACAAAAAAATGTCTATATAGTAATGGATTCAGCGACGGATTTGCGATGGAATATTTTCATCGTTAAATACTTAGCTAATTTTAGCGGCAAATTTTAGCGCAAAAATATAGTGACGGATTTGCGACAGATTTTTTGCGGATTGACTCTAAAAATTTTAATAATTGTAATTGTTTAAGTGTAGCGACTGATTTTTGAATTCATCGCTAAATATAACAATGCAATCAATTATCCTAGCGACAAAATTAATAATCCGTCGCTATAATATTAATATACAAGCGCAAAATTCTTTCTATATTTTAGTTATCATCCGTCGCTACTTTTTAGCTTTAATCCTAATTTTTTCATTATGTTCAATCATTTCTCTTCTTCATATCTCCGTTCATCGACTCATCTACATCACTAGTCTCATCAGATATCAGCCCCATTTCCAATATGATTTAGAGTAGTGAAAACAGAGGCGGCGTGAGCATCTGACAAAAATAGTAGCAGAGGCGAGCAGAAGCGATGAGCAGTGGTAACGGCACAAGCTCCGACGACATTGCTATGTTTCCTCAAGTAAGGTTTGTTTTGTTTTCTCCTAGATCTGTATTATACTCTTTAGACACTACTGTCATAGGTTTAAAATCAAAATTATGAATGGTAAGAAATAAACTATAAGGAAGTTTGCAGGGCCGGTTTTTTGGTTTTTGCAATTGGGGCCTCGTTCTTGTAAATAAATGGGGCCCTACTAAAAGCCTAATCTTTAAAATCAATACCATAACTTTTTATAATAATAATAAGGGTCACACTTGTGTGAGACCGTCTCACGGATCCTTATTCGTGAGACGGGTCGGGTCGGGTCAAAACACCATGCAAATGTCATACTTATGTGTTCAACTATAACACTAATCAATAATACAATTTTTTTTACTTATAAGAGAAAAAGTAATACATTTTTCATAATAAGTAATGTTGACAAGTGCTCCTTACTTATAAGGGCAAATATAATACTTTTGAGGAAAAATGTAATACTTTTAAATTAAAATGTAAAAACATTGTATTTTTCCTTAAAAGTATTACATTTACCCTTATAAGTAACAAAAATTTTATTCTTGATTAGTATTACATTTGAGCATATAAGTATGACATTTGTTCATATAAGTGTTACACTTGCATCTTGACTCGTCCCGACCCGACCCGTCTCATGGTGAGACGGTCTCACACAAGTTTTTGCCTAATAATAATAATAAGGTGATAAAATGTTGTTGTGTGCAAAGAGAAAGACAAAATAATTTTTTTTTGGGAAAAGGGTCAAATAAGCCCTCAAACATTACTCAAAAGTGCAATTAAGCCCTCGAAGATTTAAAAAGTTCAATTAAACACACGAACTTATCATTTTTGGTCATTTAAACTCATATGACCGGTTGTTCCAGGTGAACAACCGGTCATACTTTTTCCGGCCAAGATTCCGGTGGATGGCGGCCGGAATTTCAATCCCAATCAGTGGCCAGTGCCTGTTCGTCTTCTACACAGAGGTTTGTCTTCTCCAAGTGTGGAGAATATGAACAGACCGTTCGTCTTCTTCAATGGAGAAGACGAACAAGCTCCACTTGGAGAAGACAAACACAGACGAACTAGTATGTTCATCTTCGAATAGGCCGTTCAGACGAACCGAACCTCTGTGTTCGTCTTCTCCAAGTGGAGAAGACGAACGGCCTGTTCGTCTTCTCCACAGAGAAGATGAACAGTACGTACTGTTTAGAAAGAATTCCCAAATGTTTCAGAGAGGCTATCCCTTCCCAGCTAAGAAATTTATCCTCAATGCATTAAGAAATAGTTTCATAAGAGAACCCAAACAACTAATTTTAGTCGGAACATCTTTCACTGAGTTGTTATTCAAATCAAGAAGTCTAGCATATTTTCCCCAGTTCCATATTTCATCAGCAATGACCTTCAGACCGCTATCAGATAATCCTAATATCCTAGTAACCCGCCACCGTTTTTCATGGTCACTCCTGCCGACATAAACCTGAGATTTTTCCATTTTTGGCATGTGATTCACGTGGCCTTCTCACAGTTGACAATGGTGAAGCTTTTTTTGTAATTGGCCCATCCCCTTGGTGCAGACCTTGGGCGGCCATGAGCATGATCTTGGAGCCATTAACAGTACTGTTCATCTTCTCCACACTTGGAGAAGACGAACAGGCACCGGCCATTGATTGGGGATAAAATTCCGGCCGCCAGCCACCGGAATCTTGGCCGGAAAATTATGACCGGTTGTTCACCTGGAACAACTGGTCATATGGGTTTAAATGACCAAAAATGATGAGTTTGTGTGTTTAATTGAACTTTTTTAATCTTGGAGAGCTTAATTGCACTTTTGAGTAATGTTTGAGGGCTTATTTGACCCTTTTATCTTTTTTTTTTTAAAGGAACGCAAAAGGTTTACTAAAAAAAAGAAAGTGTGTGCAAAGGGCAAGATTCGAACCCTTAATCTCCAATCTAAAATACTATAAACAAATATTTCTACTATTTCTCTATTAGTATCTTTAAAGATTGAGTACAAATTTATTGTTTTATAATATTTTAACTAGTTAGATAAAAAATAAATATTGGGCTCTCTAAAATTTGAGGCCCTGTGCTGTTGGGCTGCTTGCACACGTAGTGGTTTAACTTTGTGTTTAGTGCGTTCAAATTCTAACATTATTTGATCTGCATTAATAGTGTGCCTTGAAATTCAATACATTTGCAAAATGGATCTTATAGAGAATATGAAATTTTGATTTTTGGTGCTTCTGAATTGCTAGCAGGAAAACGTATAAATTTTAAAGTACTAAAACTTTATTATATTCAGTTCTCATGTCCACTTTCGTGGTTTTGAAGGTTTCTGTTAAGGGTATGCATTTCTTTTTGTTGCATACAATGTTTATAGGAGATCAAGATGCAATGAAGGAGATGATGACCCAACAGTTAGAGATCATACGAGCTGAGATGTAGACTCAACTACAAGTTGAAAGAGCTCAAATTAAAAGTTTGATGGACAAGTTACATTTAGGTATGGCAATTATACCCGCACCCTATGGGTTACCCGCATCCCCGCTCCTACGGGTTTTAAAATACCCGCACAATTTGGGTAATGGGTGCGGGGATGGGGGGGGAATTTTGTAAACCCG
>NXFB01000025.1:217735-230914 GCA_002525835.2 Ipomoea batatas | reverse complement strand
CTTAAAGTTTATAAACACAACTAAGGAAAAAGACAACAATTCCATGAATGCTACCTAGCACGACTAAATAAACTGCGATCATACTCCAACGCACGCTGAATCACAGAATGCTTGTGAGTGTTGATGTTGGACACCAAAATATCGTGCATGAACTTCTTATGCAAATCATTCAGCACGTTCTTGTCACCTTTGACTATGCCACACTCCCAGCTTGAAACACCCTGACCCAAATAAGTATCCATGTGGCGCATAGTATAAAT
This sequence comes from Ipomoea batatas, assembly GCA_002525835.2. Classification (NCBI taxonomy): domain Eukaryota; kingdom Viridiplantae; phylum Streptophyta; class Magnoliopsida; order Solanales; family Convolvulaceae; genus Ipomoea; species Ipomoea batatas. The sequence goes on along the minus strand of NXFB01000025.1, from coordinate 230,654 downwards.
GCCACTGTCTTCCAATATGGTCCCGTCCCTTCAAGATATTTGCATACGCTTCGGCTTCAGGCATCTCACACAACCCGCCCGCTCATGAAGATGAAGACCCACAAAAAATGAGGTAAGGAACGCTTGCTTCAATGCCACACAGAACACACTAGTTAGACACAAGAATATGTTTGGAGAAAACAGTATGTTTGGAACATATTAGAACTTAATGTCAGAAAACCACACAAGTTATATGTGAATGCACAATTACATACTGTGAAATGCACAGTTAAAACAGCCCTCATGCACAACAAATATCAACATGATGCACACACCCCATCATGAAATGCACAATTACATACTCATAAATGCACAACTAAAATAGCATTCATGCACAACAAATATTAACATGATGCACAATCCCGATTGTGAAATGCCAACAACGGCAGAGAAAGAACCACAGGCACGGAGGCAAAATCAGAATCAATACGAATACGAAACATGAATCTGCCATGAACGCACAACATAATAAACACGAATGCCCAACAACGAACTAAATCATGAACAAGATTGACCAGCGAAGTGCACAAAAGCCAATCAAGGAAACAAAAACCCATGCAAAGGACACACCATCCCACAGACAAATAAAAATAATTCCAAACATCTAAAATTTTCTTATATGTTGATTTCTTATATTAAACAGCAGCACTAAAAAATTAATAAAAACAAAAACAAATGGAAGTAGAAAGTGAAACCTTAATTTCAGAATACTAGGCTTGAGTTCATGTTAAGATTTCAAGACTACAGAAACTATATCAACATACAGCTATGAGTCAATTCTAGAAGACAACCACAATTACAAACCAGCAAAATAAACACCTTGGTTAAAGGGGACCCATACCCACCACCTACCAAGACCAAAGCTGACCCCACCCCCCATCCCCTAGCACTACTCACTATTACCCAATTTTAACCCTATTTAGTCACTACTAATTCCCCAGAATTTTTAAACACAAATCGAAATTAACACCAACAAAAAATGACATGTGATTTTAGTGATGAAATGGTAGTGGCATATTTGAAGAAAGAATAGCTATAAAATCATCCAAGAACAAACCCAACGAAAAATGAATGGTTACAGTGTAATAGCATGCAGTACATACAACATAGACTAACATGATTGTGTAGATGAACGCAAGACTAGGGCTTAGAGATGTGATTCAAATACACCAACTGAACAACTGTGAGAGTCCATTACCACAACAAACCAGCCCAGACCACACAGAAATCGATCACAATAATGCAACATCCGAAACCCTAGATTGAACACGAAAATGGGCCGAACAACATACCTCTGGTGTCCGGCTGTTTCTCCCATCGGCGAGCATTCTGACGAGGCTCCCCGTTGCCGACCATGTAGTTGAAACTTTGTACCAATGCCAAGAAGCGAATGGAGGACTGGTCAACAGGCCAAAAACAGTGAAGAAACAAAGGAGCCGCGCGGCCGTGCCTGTGGGGTTTTTTCCCTCTGGGGAAGATGGAAACCGGTTTATAGTTTTAATTCTATGAACGCAAAAATTTTTACTTTTAATTCTTTGAATGTAAACTTAATTTGCAATACAAAATGACCAAAACAACCCTCCCCAGCCAATACTTAGTAAAAAACGCGTGCGTTAAAATTTTTTTTCAGAAAAAAACCCAACTCAACCATAGCCATTAGATTAATTAAATATACGGCTCAGATTAGTCCACAACTCCTCACCTAACTATATGTCCTCATTTGATCCTTATTCTATATATATATATATATATATATATATATATATATATATATGTATGTATGTATATATATATATATATATATATATATATATATGTATGTATGTATGTATGTATGTATGTGTATAGTTTAGAGTATAGGTCAAATCAAATAATTAGAGTATAGGTATAACCGTATAAGTAAGTACATATATATCTATGTACGTGTGTGTGCGCGCGCGTGTCTGTGTGCGCGCGCGCGTGTCTGTGTTCGTTTGATGCCAGTTGGCCCTTTAGCTCCTATCCGGTACGTTGCAAGTAATTATAGAATGTAAACTATAACAAGAAAAATGAAAATAGAATAGAAACAAGAGTGATGGAGAGAAGGAATCAGTGCCATTTCATCATTCACTTTTACAGTATATATATATTATACAAATGGATAGCTGTTACAAATCAAGACATAAATACTAGCAATTACAAATCGTGTCATAATCACCATAATAATGTCCATAAATAAGAATTTTATAACACTCTCCCTTGGACATTATTTTGCTATTATCATGTCTCGCTAAAAACTCGCTAGGAAAAACCTTGTGGGAAAAACCTAGTCGAGAAAAGAGTACACGATATATGAATAATGCATGTGTTGTTTTAGTTGCCTTAAAAACTTAGGCTAAGAAAAATCGAGTGGCAAAAAACTTAGCTAAAGAAAAATTGTACAACCATAAGTCTTTCGTGACAAAATCTTCAGAATTAACGATTTTTTTATAACCATTCCTATTGATATTACTATATCATACCAATGCCTTGTTCATAATATAACTTAATAAAAAAAGGGAAAAAGGTACAACAATTGGTCTTCGGGACCCAATTTTTAGGATAAGTATACGACACTCCTCCTGAAGATAACAATCTTCAAAAGTATGTATGTTCTATAATAAACATTGTTTCAATAGGGGATATGGTACAACATTCAAGTTTGTCGTTAAGAATTAACCTTATGTGTAATCATTTAGTGACTCTTCTGGAGCTCACGTGGGCTATATATTTGTTTAATATTCTTAAACATACCTATTTAATATTTGTATAACACAAGCTTTAGACAAATATGAGTAAAACAAAGCATAGTCAGTTTAGGATTTTGATATCATGAATATCAAATAAAATAACCAATATCCAAGTTGCTAAAGACTTTGTACCTCAAATGCTACTAGTAACCAATTCTTCATTTGAATACTTAAATGCTACTAGTAATTTTAATAATATACATGCTTCATTTTATTCTTTTTAGGAATTTTTAATCCTTTAGGGATATTAGCTGCATATCCAAATTTATTATTTTGCCAGTTATGTAGCAGAACTTTAATGACGTTCTTTGTGAGAGAGTATAATTTAATTAACGTGAACCTTTTAGCTACGAACTCACTTTTATATTTACATAACCCCATCATTCTTATTTCTCTTTCATACCCATTTGTAACCTATAGGCTTTATGGTGTATAGAGAATATATTTATCAGCGAGTTGAGCTATATTTGCCTTAATTGCTCCTTTTATACATTAATTAATCAGGGCGCTTCTAACGCCAAGTTTAGGATCCAAATTGTCATAAAATATGAGAAATTAAAGGTAATTGTGTTGTCGACAACTCTAATATTTTCATAAATTCCTCTCACAGATAGTAATTTCTAAGTCAACTAGATTATAGCCATTTTCCAAAAATGTTTGCATCTAGTTGTTCCACATCCTAGTATTGTAATTATATGGTGCAACTAAATTTACTAGGTTTTCTCGTCTTCTAGACGAACATAACTTCTTAAGATTTTTCGAGAGTGACAAAACTCTTTACTAGATCTAGTTCTTGTGGATTCTTATCTTTCAAACTAATATATGGTCCAATTTTGAGAAATATATATATGGGACCTAGTCACTCTTTTATGATTGGCAGACAGTTGCAAATTATTTTATGAACTTCCAGTTCGGTCTTAACTTAGTACGTGGTTCTAATGAAGATTATTCCATTCCGTGGAATTTCTCGACATTCTTATTAAATTTGGACTCATATCTCCCCCTAATGCCATGAACTGATCTTTAGAAATTATGAAATCAGTGTATTCATCGATCCCTTGTCACGGGACAAAGGCATACAACCAATGTGTATTTGATGGCCTCTAGGGATACACCATGGTGGTGTTACGGTAAAATAGAGTTGGGAAATGTATGAATTTGAAACCACGTATCATGTATATAAGGGGAAATAAACCAAACTTTATTCATAGAGAAGGGACATTATTCAAGAACAATAGAATGTCTTCGTTTGTGAAAAAGATATATGCTCACATGCATAAATAATAACAAAATGTTCGAAAAAAATGATTAAAGCATTCATGCTTGGTATCTATAATCCGCAAGCTCCTCGCCCAATAAGTCATCATTCAAATTGAGTAGGGCGTTTGCTTCAGGCAATGTAGCTTGAGAGGATTCATTTGTCTTTTTCTCATTATTTTTGTGTATCATCTTCTGATAGGCTTCAACCAAATGTTTTGGAGTGCGACACGTACGGGACCAGTGTCCTTTGCACCCACACTTATAGCATGTATTTTGCTGTCCTCAGAGATCTTGATTTTCGGGCTGCTTATTTTGGGTTTGGGAATCATCGTTATTAGCTCCACTGTTGCCACCTCGCTTTGGGCCTCTACCGTAGCCTCTTCCTCGCCCCCGACTTTGCCTCATCTGATTGTTGCTCGATTGGGCAACATTGTGTATTTCAGGTATAGGTTCAGCACCGACTGGGCATGCATTATGGTTACGCATCAACAATTGGTTGTGCTTTTCAGCGACCAGTAATGCCAGAATCAGCTCTGAATGCTTAGAATAGTTCTTGGCCCTGTACTACTGCTGGAGTAAAAGTTTATTAGCATGAAATGTGGACAATGTTTTTTCTATCAAGTATGTATTTGAAATGTCCTGCTTATAGAGCTTGAGTTGAGATACGACTTTGTGTAAAGTTGAATTATATTCGGTCACTGATTTAAAATCTTGAAATCCGAGATTTAACCAATCGAATTGTGCTTGAGGTAGGACCAATGATGTCTGCTGGTCAAAACAGTCTTTAAAGGATTTCCAGAGGGCATTGAGGTCTTTTTCAATGAGGTACTCATTCTTGAGATCATGGTTGAGGTGGCGGCGGACGAAAATTCAGGCCTTGGCTTTCTGAGCATCATCGCTCGGGGAATTTTCAATTATGTTGTGTTGTAGTTCTGTTGATGTGAGATAAATCTCAACATAAAGCGCCCATGTCAAATAATTGCTTCCATCCAAGGCAAGCTCGGTGAATTCACGTTTTGCGATAGCATCCACAATCTATAGCGTTCAAAATATATTCATTAATGCTGGCTAAAATTGATGTTGTAAATCTAAAGCCTAATATTATAAGTCGCATAATAATAATAATAATAATAATAATAATAATAATAATAATAATAATATAATAATAATAATAATAATAATAATAATAATAAGAATAAATGTAGTATGCGAATGTAAACACAATAGGCATATAAACTGAAATAAGGTGTAATGCAAAAATCATCTTATTAGCAACAAAAAAAAGAGAGGCCATTATTAGTGTAAAATATAAAGACCATAATAAACAGTATCAATATAACCAAGATTAATAATTGGAATGATAATATAATTTGTAACTAAAATCATGCCAAATAAAACATGGAGATAAATAAATCACAAAAATGACCCATTTAAATAAATGATCCATCAAAATAGACCCAAATATTTTTTTTTAAATGGACCAGGTCTGGCCAAAATGGGCCAGACCCAGCTCAAGACATGAACCCACAAAACTTATACCATATGCAAACCTAGCAATTAGACATAACGAATGAGGGTAGACGGGAGAGGGGGAGATGCGGAGGGAATGAAGCTGGACGAGGGGACACCGCACTGCTAGGTGCCATCGCCACCGGACGCTACCGCCGCGCACGGACCACCGTTACTGGTTGTCGCAGATCAGTGGCAAGAAAAAAAACAGCAAAAAAAAAAAAAAACAATTTCCAATTTTATTTGTCTCCGCAAAGCATACATATTAAAAAAAAATTATTTTGAATCTGTTCGAAAAAAAATGTTTTGGGGGATCGATGAAAGGAAAAAAATCCAAACATTTTATTGGAAATTTTTGTCTAATCGAAAAAAAATGGGATGGATAGGATGCAGGAAAAAAACTTATGTGTGTGTTTTTCTTTTATTTTCAGAAAAAAATGAGACAACTAACAATAGATCGGATAAAAAAATTGATGATATTTGGTTTCAGTTGCTCTTTGTTATTTTTTTTTGGTTTAGTTTAGTTTTTTTTTTTTTTTTAATTTGTCATTGTTCAACTCCTCTACAGATGATTGGCGGCCTAGATGCCTAGTGGTGACCGTGAACATATGAAAACAAATAGGGCAGTGCTAAAACGAAACTGGGAATATGTATATAATCAAAAGTAGACATATACGTGTGTGTGTGTGCGTGTGTGTTTATGTTTATGCTAACGGGTTGTTTTCCTTGTGATTTAAATACCCTTTTCAGGTTTGGACTGATGCATGCTGAGAGTGCACTTAGTGAAGGATGTAGTAGTGTTGCTCTAGTTCTTGCTAGTTTACTTTTAGTACTTAGTTCCTACCCCCATGCTCTGTCTTGTGATGAAGAGTATTTTGAGACTTGTGATTGTGCTTTGTTGTAGCTTTAGACTACTTGTTGGATTTTGTTGGTGCGTGAACACCTAGGTCTATGAACCCATGGTTTTAGAATTCATGGTGTTACAATTTGGTATCAGAGCCTATGGTTTTAGGTCTTTGGGATTTTTAAGCATTGACTGTAAAACCTTAGGAAGTTGACCTATAAGATAAGAACTTAAGTTTGAGACTTTAAGGTTTTATGATTTCTTTAAGGTTTTCAATTTCTTTAGAAAACGCGGCGAGGTTGTGAGATTTCTTGCACATATTTATTGATATTATATGATTAGTCATTGCATAATTATTTATTTCTCTTAATTGTGGCTTTTGCACCTGAAAGGCGTGCATCTAATTGGTGAGTCCTTGCCTCCTAGAAAAGTCTTAGTTTTCATACTTTGTGTGCAATTTTGGCTAGGATTACATGTGAGCTTGAGGATTATATGTTGCAACGTGCTTGTATGTCTTTTATGTATATAGGATTGTATAATAGGATTACGGTAGGCAGTCGTTAGTAATTAGGTGCGGTTTTTGTAGTGTCGCGATGGTGCCGCGATGGTGCCAAGAAGAAGCGTTCGGACTTTAAGTATTCAGGGAATGAATCTTCCTGTCAATAGAGCACTGACTCAAGGATTGCAGCAACTAACCCATTTGACCCAGACTCTAGGAAGCGTCTTACTCCACAACGCCAACGGAGGTAGCGGAATGGTCGGAGTGGTGAGCGTATTGAGCTATCCGATTCCGAGTGAGGCCTATAGTAGGAGCGTAAATTACCATGGAATACAACAGATTCAAGGGAACATGTAAGACCAAAGCAAGAGAAAAGTTGAAGAAGACGCGAAGCAAGTAGGAAATAAGTCAAAGTTTGGTCATCTAGAACGGGTCAAGAGCTTTCGAATGAACCGTGGTACGACGAACAGGAGTGATCGCCCAAGACAAGGCCTGAGCGTGGTAAGGAAGAATCAAACTAGAGGAAGACACTACTATTGTGAGAGGTGTGGGAAGGATCACCCTAGGATCAATTGTCAAGAGAACCCGATTAAGTGCTTCAAGTGTAAAAGAGTTGGACACTAAGCCTTTGAGTGCTACACTAGCCAGTAAGCCTTTGAGTGCTACACTAGCCAGAATAGAAATACCTTAAGTCAAGGACCTAGTGAGAGTGGAGGACAACAGAAGAGAAGGCCATTTGGAAATAAGTTTGGGGACATGAATGACAAAGGCGGAGAAGGAAATAACAAGAGAAGTAGGATGGATAACTGAGACTAAAGTAGCATACCTACTGAAGCCCAACAAAGTCAACATTGCCCACACTGAGGCTCGAACCCATGACCTTCCACTTAGGAGAATCACTTCATGCCGCTTGACCACAAGGCCTTTGGCAAACCTTGCGTAGTTAAGATCTTTTTAGGTCAGGAAATTTTTAAAGAGAATGAATGAGTAAAAAGGAAATTTAGGGCCTATTTACTAACAGAAAACTGTTTTCTGTTTTCTGTTTTCTAATTTTTTAGTTTTCATTCTCTGTTTTCTGTTTAGAAAACTTGTTTACCAAACACTTATTTTTTCAAATTTATTTTTTTTAGATTAACATTATAAAATTAACAATAAGTTTAATTTCGAGTGATTTTTAGATCTTATATTTAAAATATTTTAAAATATATTTGGTTTAAATAGAATAAATATAATTTTTAATTTTAAGTTCAATAGATGTAAAAAAAAAATTTACATTTGATATCCGAACTAAATTTATATCTATATATTATCCGAACCAATAATCTATTAAGTTAACATAAAATTTAGTTTAGATAATATTAATATTTAAAATATGTTTGGATATATTCATTTGAATGACATGTATATAATATATACTACATAATTTTTATTTCGAATTCTAATATAGTAATATATGTGAAATTCCGAAATATGATATCTAGACCAAACTTGTATCCGATATAACATAATTAAAAATATGTTAATTAAAAAAACTTTGTATAGTTCAATAACCTTTGCACTAGTGCGACAAGTGATGATTGATAAACATTATTATTATTGTTATTTTAATAAACTTTGTATAGTTAATTTGTCATTCTTAATTAATTTCATATCTATTTTTATATAATTTTGCTTTATTTACCTTTAGTAATATCTTTTAATTTTTTTAGTTGTTTTTGTTATTTTTATTTTGATATTAAAATCTGTTAGCTCAATAATCTTTTAATCCAATATAATAAGATTATTATTATTATTATTATTATTATTATTATTATTATTATTATTATTATTATTATTATTATTATTATTAGGTTAGTTTAGTTAATGAAATGGGTTAACCCATTCCGAATAATAGCCCGTAAACAGAGTCCACGAGAAAGACGCGAGAAATCGGAGAAACTTGTGACAAAAATCTTCTACGAACTTCGTCTTTGGGGAGATCCGGTTGATTAGCGAGAAATCGCAAAAATAGTTAGGGACTAAGCAGTATAAAGGGGGCCAAGCTTCGTCGAATGGTATCATCAATTCATCCCGGATCAATTCCGGAGGCGGTGAACAGAGATTTCCGATCGTCGGCGTAGCAGCTGTCTTGGTCGGCGGCAGTGGAGAATACCTAGAGGAGTCTCAATTTCTGGTGGTTGCTGGTTAATTCGACGGCTTCGTTGGCGAGCAGCTCAGTTCCGGTGTTCTGGTTGTATTGCTCTGTTAATTCATGCAACAAATTCCCAGGCAATATATTATTTCCTTTGCCCTTCTGATTACTGAATTTGGTTTTGCACTTTAATTAATGTATAATTATTAGGAGTTTAGGAGTTAATGTTAGTTACGAGAGAAGTATTAGAGCTTGGTTAATTTCAATTTCATTTAACAATTCAATAATGATTTGTTAATTCTTATTTTGGGACATGATGAATTTACTATGAACATTGTGTATTAATTGTTTAATTTGTCAATCAAGTTAAGTTTCACCCTTTAGTTTTAATATTGGATTGATTGTATTATTGGGTGGCCAACCTTAGTGCAATTGATTAATTGATTTATGGGAATTCTTAGTGTAGAAACCATGCCTATTAATTCCATGCTCCAGAGGGTAAACGAGTAGATAATCTGGTTGTCTTATCATATTACCTATTTGGTTCATAACCCGGGTATTCCGTAAGTTCTTTCAGACTTAAATGGGTTTTAATCATTCGAATAAATGTCTTAAGCATATGAATGATTAAAGCACGTGACTTGCCCTGAATGCCATACGGGGTAGTCATATAACAGTTAGAACGAACCCTTAATTGGTTGGCAGTATTAGACCTAAAATGCATAATTAGTAATGGTTATTTATTCATGTTCCTAGTCTTTTATCCTTTATTGTCTTGCGTTGTTATTTTATTGTTTTCCCGGCTAGTTATTTAATTATCTGCTATCTCATTCTTGTTGAGTTTTAATTGCTTATTTCTTGTCTCGGTTTTCTACATATCAGTTGGTTCAGCTTTCACTATTGATATTGCATTTAGTTCTGAACGCTTTAAATTGTCAAGTTCGTTTAATTTCTAAGTCTGTAAATTGCATAGTATTAATTCCCTGTGGGTTCGACCCTTGCTTTGCACGCTAAACTACAATTGACTCGTGCACTTGCGAGGACATTATTAAAATTGTCCATCAATGATTACAGTTTGGTTTCTCCATTAAATTCCATCCTTTTTCCTCCCAACATCGTGAAGAATTCTTCCAAGTTCTACGTCAATAAATCTACAAAAGTCAAGTATCTTCAAGGACAAGAATGTCAAGAGGAAAAGCAACAAATTGTTGAAGGTAGTGAGGATAGTTATATATATTGGGGGTCATTGGAGGTGAGACATTCTATACTGATCACTTTTCGGATGAGGTAAATAACAATTTGCATTATTTAGGATATTTTGATAAGTACTTATTGATTGATGAGGTAGTAGTACACCTGGAGTTAGTAATGGAATGTTATAGGAAGACATCAGTTTAGATTAAAAGGAAATTACTATAATTAACATCTAGTAAAGGGAACTAGGATTGAGCTGAACCCCACTAAGTTGGCAAAATGGATTGACCTGCCATTGAGAGAAGTTATCATACATGATAGGGAAGATTGGACTATGATGTAATGATGATTAAGGTTAATAATGAGGATATGATTGTTATAATGATGCTACGATTAGTCATTAATGACAGTGACTTAATGATGATAAATATGATTTAATGATAATGATGGGCTGATTGTGGCTAGTAATGATTATGGGATGGTTAAGCAATGATGAAGTGTAAATGATGATGAAATTTAACTTTCTTGTTGTTGAAGTCTATTATTTATGATGATGAAGTGAATATGATGGTGTTATGAAAATTGGATTTTTTTTACTACATGAATATATCAATGATGGGTAAGAGTGGTAAACGTCTATAAAGGCAGCACTTAATACTTTGAACAATTATGATTTGTATCAGATGGGCAATCGTGAGTATTACATTGTTGAGGAGATTAGCAAGTTGCTAGTGAATGAGAGGAAATTGCTTAAGGATCGCCATTAGATTCCATACAAGAAGTTTAGGAGTTTGGGTGTTGTAATCAAAGAAAATGGTAAGGATGATAAGATGTGGAAGGTTATGAGATGAAGGATTCCAGCCGTGCTCCTAGGAACGAGGATCAATGTTGAAAGGAACAAGAACAAAGAAAGCACAGGACCAATGACCCATGTTATAAGCGATGGATGAACTATAAAGGAGTATGGAGTTAGGATTCTCCACACTTGGTACAAGAATGGATCAAGGTTTCTCTAACTTCACCAAATGCTATCAAGTGCTAAATCCAGATTTGGAATTGAGGTTCCTTCAGAAGTGGCCTATTAGGGGCAAGATCGAGTTGTGGTTTTCAAGGTGGTGCATCGTGAAACTTTGGACTAGGTATTCCTTTAAGCTTTTCCTAAGTTATAGTAAATTCCATTTAGTAGATGGAATTTAGTTAGTGCTTAGAATTTTGAATGCTTGCATGACACTCCTAAGTCCTAACCATTCTTTCAAGCAATTTTTAATTCCTTCCTAAGCCGAACACTTTGCAACACCTACAATTCTCCCAATATCTTGAACCCTTTCGATGATACTAAACAGTTCCTCAAATCTTTACTAGAACCACCCTACTCTAACCCAACCTAAGCATCGAGGACAAAACTTATTTTAAGGGGGTAGAATGTGAGACCCCAATATACTTTTCCACCAAAACCCCTATTTTATCAAATTCTCAAATAATACTTATGTATGATTTTTACTCCTACAATGATTTTATCAAATGAGTGTATAAATAAAGTATTTTTAAACTCCTTGTTTCCAATGATTTATTACAAAATATTTATATAATTATTTATGGTTTTAAAAACCTTATTCAAAGGATATTTTTATTTATCAAAATCTTACCCAAAAGTCGAGACAAACATGTGAACCTTATAACCTTGTTTTAAACCCAAACTTGAATTCAAAATGAACCTAACCTATTTCTATACTAACAAAATTATATTTTACGTGAACTTGATCCAACTTTGGCCCAAAATTATAACCCAAAGTTTTAATCCAAATTTCCTTATTTAAAAGTGCCCAGATGTGTGTTTTATTCTTCCCTAGGGTTTTGAGCCCAACTATAAATACAACACTATTCCATTGTTCTTCCTCTATCTCTCTATTTGTCTCTTCTCCATTTCTCTTCTAAGACTACAAGACCAAGTTGGCTTTAGGATTTAACAAAACACAGAGATAGTGAAAGAGTCTAGCTTGATGATATAAAGAGACGACTCTTGAGGTTAAAGCCATGGGCCTTGACGAAAGACCTTTGGGTTTTGCAGTTAGAGCCCTGCCACAAAACAATCTCGTGGGCCCTAGTGGCTCATGAGGTTCAATCTTGGTTCGGTTGTGGCTAAATGCTTATGTGATGTGTGCAAATCCATTTCCAAAATAAGACATGATTTTCTACTATATGTGGTTCAAGCATAAGTTGTTATATGAGTTGATAACGTTATGAGCATATTTATGATCCATATGTTTTGATAGAAATTATAATTGTCGGCATATAAGCATGATTGGGAACACTTGATTTATAATGGTGGTTCTGTGAGTATTATGCATGAGTATATTTGTACATGTTTATTCTCCCCTTTTTACCCAAACCAAAACCTATGTTTTATACACTTATAACTACATATTTATTTTAGAAGCTTATATCTATATGTTTATGCTCTTTTACATGTATGTATGTATGTGTGTGTATATTAATACACACACACACACACACACTACTACAAGAATGAAGACATTTAGTTACAAATTGTTTGTGATAGTTTGTAATTTAGTCAAAAATAATAATACCTTTTTGTGACCAAAAAAATAATTCAACATTATTGTATGAGATAATTGTGATAACTTTTTTTGGTCATGGATAATATGGTAATTGTG
>NXFB01000025.1:202880-217031 GCA_002525835.2 Ipomoea batatas | reverse complement strand
CATTTTTTTTTGCGATTTGAAAACTTATGCTTTTTCGAGATCTTAAAACTCATATAATAACTTTCCACGACCCTTTCTCCCATAAAGGGTCACAGAAAGTGTATACCTTTTTTTATTTAAATTTTATTAGACGAGTTTCTACGACCCTTTCTAGGAGAAAGTGTTGCGGAGACTCAATGCGATTTGTTTTTAAGAAACCGCGCCCCTTTTATTTAGAAAGGATCATAGTTTCTTATTAATTTATTTATGGTTATGATACCATACATTTTTTAAACAATACATCACCTTTCTTTTAGAAAGGATAACCTAAGTTCATATTTATTTACTCATTTTTGTACTAGTGTGTGGGTTTCGTCTATACAAAAAAAACGTTAGGCAAAAATTTGTGTGAGATTGTCTCACGGGTCTCAATCCGTGAGATGATTCGTATCTTTGATTAACGAGGTCAAAGATCCGTCCCATTAATCAAAGATTTGACCCATTAAACAAAGATCTGACCCGTCTCACAGATTGAGACATGTGAGACGGTTTCACACAAGTGTTACCCAAAAATTTACTACATATTAAATTTAAAAAATTAATTATTATTTAACTTAAGAATATTTGGATGGGTATATAATTATATTAATTATAACATCAAATAATTATTTAACATCTTCATGCCATCAGGATGGATGACTCGAGAGAAAGCCGCGTACAATTTACCGTGGTTAAACACCATTTTTTCAGCAATAACCCATTATGAGTTAGTGTTTGGCCATGAATTTTGTTGATAGTCATGGCATATGCGAGCATCAATGAGAATTGTTTACACTGGAACTTGAAGGGCAATCTCGTATCAGAAGGAGTGAGAAACATTCAGGGGATAAGAACTTTGGTTTCTTCATGTGTCCCATTAATTATTCTTTCTTCGACAATGTGACATGCCAATCTTGTGATGATGAGACGCGTACCGTTATAAAGACTAAGAGAGTGGTCTATGTTCTGCAATAACATACCAACATCTAATTTTGCCTTACACAAAGAGTCATAACTTAAATTTGTTCATCTTTCTAGAATGTTCATGTCGCACATGTACTGATTAATTTGATCGATGACATCTAAAGTGAGAGAAAGGATCGCTCGGCCTTCTAGGTGGGACTCATCAAGCATGCCATATCTTGTGCTAGGGAAGGTGCTTTCCACTATAGTTGCTATGGGATCGGGTCCACACTTCAACAAAAACTGTGCTGGAATATCGATCTCAAATAAACAATTGTATACAACCCCTACAATTCAATCTCCTATGTTTGCAATCCATTTTGAAAACCCATCAACCATCTGTCTATCTTCTTCTTAAGCTAAGCTTCGTAGTCTCAAGTTCTTTGTGAGCCTCAATACCTTGCAATTTGTCTAGAGGTAAGAAGAATTAATAGTGGCTCCGATAGCTATTGGTCTCGTTTATTTTGGAATAACAGGAAGAATTTGTCTAAAATCACCGCTCAAAATTAAACTACTGTCTTTCCACTAAATGTTTTTTCAGCACTGCCCTGCATGGCAAACCTTAATAGATCCCTAATGGTTTTGTCCAAAACTTCAAAACAATATTTGTGCGTCATCGGTGCCTCGTCCCATATAATCAATTTACTCCTTATTATAAGCTCAGCAAGGTCACTACCTTGCGATATATTGCACGTGGAATCTTTGTTCAAAGAGAGTGCTATAGCAAATCTGGAATGATTTGTCTTACCTTCCGGCAAGATCAAAGATGTTATTCTACTCGAAGCAACATTCAGAATAATATAACGTCTTGCATGTTCCTCCGTAACCATACACAAAGAACAATTTGCCTCCATTGGAATCAATATCATTCATGACAAAGTCGTACACATTTTTTTACTCGTCCGTCAATTCTGTTACCAACTTTTCATGCTATGTCTTCAAGAATTCCTTGTCAAACACCAACTCTTCTGCTATCAACATGTTTCCATCAAACCCATGCTGGTTTCGTCAGGAATTGGCATTTTTAGAAAGTCCCTTAGGCTCTTCACCCACAAAGATAGCAATTTCTCTAACTCTATCTGATACCCCGGATTTAAATCATACCTTGAACCCGGTAATTCTTCCTTTTATTGGGTTAATATCATTAATTGGGCCCAGTTCCTTTAAATAAAAAAAAATATATTTCTTATTCTAGCTTATCCAATTGTTAAGAAAACTCAATTCTCTAATTTAATTTTGTAAGGGATACCACTTGGTCTTTTTCATCCCTTACAATAAATTGAATATTTAATTGGCTCAATCTTTGAAGAATCAAGTCTTGTACTAATTGAATTAATTCTTGATTTGGATATAGCCCATTCCTAATGTTATAGCCCATGTCACATTTAATCACCCTAATATTACATACATTATGTATGTATAGATTTTGATGATCCATATAAAAGCTCTCTAATAATAATTTTCCTAGCTTTCTTCTTTCTCCTACATGAGATTCACACCACTTCTTCATCCCTAAAAACCCTACACACACCATTTTTCATCCTAGCAAGGTACCAAGCAAGATTACTCTTTTAGGACCTCTTGTGCTTGGGTAAGTGCTAGTCCCTATTTAGATTGCATTTTATCCTACAATTTCCTAGTGTTTATAAGCTTCTTATGGTTTTCTTTAGGGTGTTCTTGGGTCAAGATGACCATGATGGTGATGGTAGTTTGATGGATTGAGCTTAGGATTTGTGATTGCTTGTGGATTATTAAGCTTCAAGAGGTAATCCCCCATGTCTCACTAAAACCTATCTTCACTCTTGTATATATGTGTATGATTTGGTGTTTGTGGAATCCTGTGGATCATCTTTGGTTTTAGCCTATGATTTATTCGATTGTTGAAACTATATGGTGGATCTTTGGACTTGTGTTCATTATCCTTGAATCTTGATGTGTCTAAGTATTTGTTGTTATGGAGATGAGTTTAGGATAATCTGAACAATTGAATTACACAATAGACTAAACACCTATACGAGAGTTAGCATAAAACTCTCCTAAGTTATTGGAGCTAAACTGCTGACTAAACATAAGCCACTAATTACAAAAGCATACATTATAACATCTATAATATAATATGTCTAACACGCCCCCTCAAGCACAAGGTTGGTAGGTAGTAACATTGAGCTTGGAGCGAAGAGCCTGAAAACGCTGGGCCGGCAACAGTTTGGTGAAGATATCAGCCAGCTGATCCTTTGTAGACACAAAATTAAAACCAGATCCCCTGAAGCCACTTTGTCTCGAACAAAGTGATAATCAACCTCAACATGCTTTGTGCGAGCATGGAAAACTGGATTGGCGGCCAAGTAAGTGGCACCCAAGTTATCACACCATAGAGTCGTGGGTTGCCCGGAATGTAGCCGAAGTTCACGTAATAAGGAAACGACCCACGTAACCTCAGAAGCGACATCCGCCAGGACTTTGTACTTAGCTTCAGTAGATGATCGAGCCACTGTGTGTTGTTTTCTTGAAACCCAAGAAATAAGATTGTCACCGAGATAGACAGCATACCCACTCGTAGATTTTCTGTCCACCGGGCATCCAGCCCAATCAGAGTCGGAATAAGCATGCAGGGGAAAGTGTTTTGATTTGGTGAGGTGTAGCCCAAGATCTTGTGTGCCCTTAATATATCGACACACTCGCTTTAGTAAACCCCAGTGCTCAGTCGTCGGTGAGTGCATAAATTGACAGAGACGGTTGACCGAGTAAGACAAATCCGGCCGAGTTATAGTCAGATATTGTAATGCACCAACAATTCTGCGATACTGCGTCGGATTATCAAACAGCTCAAACGAGGAGGCCTGTGATTGTGACACAGGCGCTGGCGTAGCTAAGGGCTTGCAGTCAGCCATGCCAGCACGAAGTAAAATATCCTTCATATAGCGCTTCTGTGATAGTAAAAGACCCTCTTTACAGGGGATGGTCTCAATGCCTAAGAAGAAACCTGGTGTTCCTAAATCACGGATCTTGAACACAGAAGACATTTGTCAAAGAAGAGAGTCAATCAATTTGGGGTCGTTCCCCAGCATAATAATGTCATCCACATAGACAAGAAGAAACACACGAGATTCACCGGCAGTATAGTGAAAAAGAGAAACATCAGTTTTGGATGGTGAAAAACCTGCTGTTGTTAGGAAATCATGAAGACGCTTGAACCAAGCGCGTGGAGCCTGTTTAAGGCCATATAGGGACCTTTGAAGATGTCAGACATGACCCGGATGCAGTGGATCCTCATAACCATGAGGCTGTTTCATATACATGGTCTCCGGTAGGTGACCGTTGAGGAAGGCATTATGAACATCGAGTTTTCTGAGGGTCCACGAATTTGAGACTGCTAGTGAAAATAATAGCCGAACAGTGGTTGGTTTAACAACATGACTGAACGTCTCGAAGAAATCCTCCCCCACTACTTGATTGAATCCCTTTGCAACTAGCCGGGCCTTATAACGCTCAACAGTCCCATCGAATTTACGTTTAGTGCGGAACACCCACTTGCAGCGTATAATGTTCATATTTGGAGTTGCAGGAACAAGTTTCCACGTGTGGTTGTGTAACAGTGCATTGAATTCCTGGTCCATAGCATCTCGCCATTGAGTGTGTCCCACTGCTTGAGAGTAGCAAGTAGGATCGGTAGTAGTGTGCAGAGCGTAGAATTGCTCACCTGTGCCCCGAGTCTTCCGACGCGCGCGCATGACATGACCACCGGCCTGAGCTCGGTCAGTTGTCGTACGAGTATCAGTAGAAGACGTTAACGCCTGTGTATCTACCTGAATCCCAGAGGATTCAGTTGGAACTGGTATGGACATAGTGGGTGAAGCCGACTGAACTGGAACAGAGGTAACAGGTGGCTGTGACGTTGTCAAAACTGGCGTAATTCCCCAAGTGGTGTCGGGGGAACCGGGCACAGCATTGTCCTGCATTCTTTCCTGTAAAGCAAAGGGGAAGACATTTTCAGAAAACCGCACATGGCGACATGTATAGATTTTTCCAGTGTGTAAGTCTAAGCAACGGTATCCCCTATAGCCGACTAACCTAGGAAGACGCAAGGAGTTGACCTATACTCGATTTTGTGACGATTATAGGGCCGTAGATACAGATAGCATCGACGGCCGAAGACACGGAGGAAAGTATAGGGGGGTTGAGTATTGAACAATTTTGAGTAGGGACTGTGAAAATTTAGAGCCGTGGAGGGTAGGCAATTTATCAGGTAAGTTGCAGTTTCGAAAGCATATTCCCAGTATTTTAGTGGAGTTTTACACTCGACAAGTAGGGCAAGACCCGTTTCAACTACGTGTCGGTTCTTTCTTTCAACCCTCCCGTTTTGTTCATGAGTGTAGGCGCACGATTAGCGATGTAAAATACCGAGAGACTGAAAAAGAGTGTGGAGATGGCGATATTCTCCACCTAAATCAGACTGAATGGCTTTGATAGAACGTGAAAATTGACGTTCTACCATCGCCCGGAAAGAATTAAAAGTTTTATAAATATCTGATTTCACCCGTAAGGGATAAAACCAGGTGAACCGAGTACAGTCATCCACGAAAAGTACAAAATACCGAGAGCCAGTATTAGAAATCACTGGTGACGGACCCCAGATGTCCGTATAAACTAAGTCTAATACATTATTACTACTTCCTGGAACTCTATCTAGTGGAAATCGGGAGGATTTCCCTAGTTGACAAGCGGAGCACATTTTAACAGAATTTATATTATTCGTGGTTACAGACTTACAGGACAAGTTTTTAAGACACGTTGAAGGAGCTGACTGTGTGGATGACCAAGACGCTGGTGCCAAACAACGGAGGAAGCCCGGGCCGAAAGAAAAGCATTGTGACCCCGAGGTAGAATGAGCTGGTACAAACCGCCAATAGTGGAACCTTTAAGCAGAATGGCCTGAGTTGTGCAATCCTTCACATAAAACAGATTCTTATGAAATTCGAAAAAAACATTATTTTCGTTAGTGAATCTGTATACAGAAAGTAAAGGAATTGACAGTTTTGGAACATGTAGGATATTAGACATATGGAAATTGTGCGAATCAGAACGGATGACCGTGCGACCCACACTAGAAACACCCAGACCTGTACCATTGCCAATTTTTAAAACATCATTCCCGGAATATGGTTCACTGTGGTCCATCATCTGCGCGTCGGGGGTTGCATGCGCAGAGGCACCGGTGTCAGGGTACCATGCATCTGCATTCATATGACCATTGGGATCGCCGGAAGAGGCCATATTTGCATGGGCAGTCGGCCTGTCGTCATACCTCTTGTAGCAGGAGACGGCACTGTGACCAGTGAGCCGGCAGATCTGACATCGTGGCGCTCCGCCGTTCCGACCGCGGCCATTACCACGACCACGACCATTCCGGCCACCGCGATTGTTGGAGCGACCACCGCCGGTGTTGCGACCACGACCTGCAAAAAACGTAGTCTGAGGATTCTTAGCCAGCACCGTCTCTGACGCAGCAAATTCATCGGACTGGATGAATTCTTGGGCGCGGAGGTGGTCGGCTAGCTGTGCGAGTATCACCGGCATGCCTGGTGTGGTCAAGGAACTCGCCATGGCTCGGAATTTTGGCCGGAGGCCGCGCAACACGTACAATAGCTGCTCGTCGGCGGTGAGAGGGCGACCGGCCAGCGACAGTGATTCCACCAGCATTTGAGCTTGACCTAGGTATTCGGCCGGCATGAGATTGGCTTGACGGAGCGTCTGGAATTGCCCCAACAGATTGAGGCACCGTGACCGGGAAGTTGATGCAAGCGCGACGTTTATGGAGTCCCAAACCTCACTGGAGGTGTCCTTGCCGACGGCGAGGTACATTACCTCGCTCGTTAATGAGGATACCAACAACGACAAGATGGCCTGATCTTGCTGGATCCAAGGCAGGTAAGCCGGATTCGGAGACGTTATCGGCAGCGCGGATGGCTGTGTCGCGGCAGTGGAGATAGTCACCGGTGGGCAGGGGATTGAACCATCAACGTAGCCGATTAACCCTTGGCTTCGGAGAAATGGCAATACCTGAGTCCTCCAGTAGATGTAGTTGTGTGTAGAAAGCTTGATGGAGAGAGCTTGGTGTGCCGTGGCCAAGAACGGTGTCGTCGGCGAGGGGGGTTGGCCGGCAGGGACGAGTGCACCGTCGGCGAAATTGGTTGTCATGGTTACACGAAAGGAGGAGGGAGTTCGTGAAGGGTTCCTAACCTAACGCTGATACCAAATGAGTTTAGGATAATCTGAACAATTGAATTACACAATAGACTGAACACCTATACGAGAGTTAGCATAAAACTCTCCTAAGTTATTGGAGCTAAACTGCTGACTAAACATAAGCCACTAATTACAAAAGCATACATTATAACATCTATAATATAATATGTCTAACAATGGATTCCATGTATTATTTGGCCTCTGAAATGTGTAATATGACCATATTCTGGGTACTGGAATGAGCTATCGTGTATTCTAGTCTAAGTTTGCACTTTAGGGTTGTGCTTTAGGGTTGCACTTGCGGTGCATTTCGGCAGTATAATGTGTCCCGCTGGGGTATTCCGCATGTGTAATGGCGGTGTGGTGTGGCGAACTGTGGTGTTCCGCCAAGGGGTTCCGCCTCTTCTTGTGGAAGCATGCGGCGGACTGTGGCGTTCCGCTAGTTCGTTGCTCTAGTGCATTTTCCTGTTCTGTTCCAGTAGTGGTTTGGTGGTTTATTGACTCTGTTGTTTCACCATTGATTCTAGAATATATTCTGAACATGTTGTTGAGTATACTACCCTAATTGTTGAGTATTGGTTCTTGATTGGGCTTGTATGCCTCTGTGATTGGGCTTGATGCCTCTGTGATTGGGCTTGTATGCCTCTGTGATAGGGCTTGTATGGCTCTGTGGTTGGGCTTTTATGCCTCTGTGGTATGTTATCTGTGTTATGGTTGGGAGGTTGTGGTTTGGAGATTGTTCTATGTTCTTGGTTTGGGGTCACTCTAAGGGAGTGATGTGAGGTTGTTGCTTGGTTGGTTTCACTTGTGTTGTTCAGTTGAGTCTATGCTTTGGTTGGATATCTTATTATGGAAGCGTTGTATTGTGGATTCATGTTTTGATATTGGATTCGCTTGAGGTGTCCTTGGTTTGTGATTCATTAAGCCTATTGTTGTTGAGTCATCTGGTTTTTAAACAAAGGACAATTTCGTTGGCGTATATATTTTATATGCGTGTGTAAAATCTATTTACAACCTATGCTATACTATTGTATTTCTCACGAGTGTGAGTGGTGGATTGCTTAGCATTTCTTTGCTAATATTTCTAACTATTTTCCAGGTATGGAGTAGATTGAGCTGTGAGAGCGCTAGCAGTAGATCTACTTCGCCTTTATGATTAGCTTAGTGTTTGTTGAGTTTATTCAGACATTTCAGGCCTGCGTGCTTTAGACTCGTGATATGTATTGACTTATTTAGATTGTGATTGCCTTTGAGGGTTGATGAGTTAGATTTTGGATTTTGCCTTAGCATCTAGGTGCTGGTTAACCTAGATGTGGCGTAGCACCCTTTGTGGGTTTAAGTTAAATGCTTCCGCATTTATATGATTTCCGTTGAGATTTGATAGGTTTTGCTTTAAGTTTAATACTTATCTCAACCTGAAAGTGAGGGGTGTTACACTCTATCTGAGCGAACTGTTTCATATCTGAATCTGATAACACCAACTCTTAATAAACCAAAAAGAAACGAAAAAATTCACAAATTAGTTTATTTAGAAATAATGATAAGCAAATAACAAAGTCGAATCAATAGGTTTGAGCTCGATATCCTGGGTTTTGCATGAGACGTCGACACTGAAACTGTGCACCCTCGGCGAGAAATTCCCAAACGACATTCCACACCACTTCTAGCCTACTGATTGAATTTAAAGTGAGCAGCATAGCAAACAACCTTCGCAAAGCATACACGGATTTCCAATAACTCGAGTTAGTAATACCATCAATATACTCCTTGTAATAATCTAATAATCCATATTCATAACATGCATCCCTAAACGATTTGTGAATGACCACATAATAGTGCGAATATCCTCATAGCTAGTAGCTCCACGTACCAGATTTAAAAGGTATTGAATATAGTATAATTTTCCACACCCTAGCGGAACATAGAACAATCGTCCTATAGAGCAGCCTTAAATCCACCGTACAATGCTTTACTACCGGCCACTATAATTATTTATACCCGAAGGAAGAAAATTACAAATTGCATTTTATTTAAATAAAACAGTTAGGTATGCTATTGATATAACAAATTTGCTTAGAATTAACACTGAGATTAGCTTAACTAAATGCTGGTTCGAAAGAATAATATTGTTGTTTATGATTTGCAGATTCGAAAGAATAATATTGTTGTTTATGAATAGCAGGGAAGTATATATGCAGTTGGCATACTAACAAACTCGGAATAGTTGATGCTATATAGTTGTGTATTACGAATAGGAATTTAAATGTATTATTATATACAAACTGGAATATTTGTGTAATGTATTGTTGTTGGCGGAATAATATAGTTGTTTATTTGGGGGTCTCCGATTCTCAAGATTTGTATACAAATTGGAATTTCAATGTAGAATTATAGTACAAATAGGAAAGTAGGAAATGATATATTGTATTAAGAATTGTATTACCATAACAATATTATGCAAAACTTAATAGAATAGGAGTGTTTTGAACCAGAAATTAAAATGGAGAATTTTGTTTTTATTAATAGTATAGATATAGATATCTACCCATTTTCAGATTTGGATTGACCGATTCTTAATTACATGGCATCCGCCGTTTAAAGTATTGGTTTAAGTCAAGACTGAATAGCAACTACAAAGAAATTCGGAACCTTATTTATTGAAGATAAAACGCGGAGAATTTGGATTTAACTTTGTTAAGACTAAATATATTAAGATGCATGTATTTTGCACCTTAATTATGTACACTTAAGTATTAAAAAAAGTAAATTAGGTACATAATTTGGACTTTTTCCTATTTACTTTTTAGT
Source organism: Ipomoea batatas (assembly GCA_002525835.2). Classification (NCBI taxonomy): domain Eukaryota; kingdom Viridiplantae; phylum Streptophyta; class Magnoliopsida; order Solanales; family Convolvulaceae; genus Ipomoea; species Ipomoea batatas. The sequence goes on along the minus strand of NXFB01000025.1, from coordinate 206,996 downwards.
GTATATATAATGTCAACTTGTCATGGTGTAATTAGTTGTCGTTCTTTCATTTTTTTTTTATAATCTTTATACTAGTTTTTCACGCACATTGTGACAATGAGATAATTCCCAATGATTATTTTTTAAATAAGTACCTCAAAATATATCAATGCAAGATCATATAGGAGATGTTCATGCATAGGTAATTAAATGTTGACTTTGTTTAGTTAAATAAGTAATTCAAAGTATATGAATGGAAGATAATATATAAGAGATTGATTATAATTGCCACTAAAATAAATGTTTGCAACTTTGTAATAACGCTAGTCTAAATACTTAGTCTAAAAATGATAATCTAAATAAATACGACTTTTGGTTTGATTTTCTCTAAGTCTTCTTAATTCTCTTTTGGTTACCATTGTCATTGTCTTCAGCTTTCAATACTTGTCCTCTTTCTTTTTTATTGGTAGTATGTATGTCATATGCAATTGGATTATTGGTAGTAGTATAGGGGGTTGCGTCATGCAATGAGATTATAGTGTATGAAGTTGTAGATTTGCTTTGTTGTGTATATGACTTGATCTTAGTTGTACTATGAACTCTTTATCTTGCAAGCGGATGTTGATATTTGGTAGTGGTAGTTTTTTTTCTCCTACATGTTTCATGTGTTGTGAGATGTGTGTCGTAGATTCTCATGTGAAAATATTGAACAAAATATTAATATTTATTATATTTGTAGAAGGTTCATGAGTAGTAAATTTTGTTCTGGTTTCATAACTTGTTTATTTGATAGTAACAACAATGACTCTGCAGGCAGTCCGGATACTAAGTGTTTTCGTTGTCAAGATTGATGCTGATTTTATCCTTAATCTAAACACGCTGAGTTTAGAAAGTGAAATGAATTGTAAATTTATATTAGCTATATATATTTAAAGGATGCACAATAAGTATTTTACATACAAGATCAATGAATGATGCAACTGTGACTATTTTTGAAATTTCTCATTTTCTAAATTTGTAAGATTGATTGCAGCATTATATTATTGTAGTCTCGACATCTTTTCGATGCCGTCAAGTGTGTTACAATGTTCTATAAGCCTATATTAGCATTTTTAATAACAATGAATTTTAAATTTAGCTATGTATGATAACGATCTAATTAATTACCATTCACATATTATTATCATCATAAAAGCATATGAGTCCTTTAGGTGTTCTGCTCGAGGCACTTTTGGTTCAATCATTAATGTTGGATGGGTTCTTATGGATAGAGAAATTTCTAGTTTATTTAAGGAATAAAATTAGATAAGATAGTAAAAATTAATACATTTTAAATCATTTTAATAAAGAAATATGATTACCTTTAAAGTGAACAACTGTGATGCAATGCAGAGATATTACAGGATAATTTCCCGCTTCAATTTCTTGGATTATTTGAATACCATCTTTGTCAACAAATCCTCCCCAAGTAATTAATATGATTGACTTAAAACTATTTTTTTAAATTTTTTCGATGTTATTAATAAAATACTTGATAAATATATATAAAACATATTTTGTTTTATAACTTTGATATTTAATTATAAAATAGTGTAAGAAGAAGACAATGGACAATGTAGTGAATATAATTAATTAATAAATTTGAAGGAAATGAATTTTACATTGTAGAAAATAAATATAATATAACTAATGAAATTATATCTCTTTTTTAATTTTTTTATAATGACTAAATATTTTTTAATAAAGGCATTGTATAGACATCTAATTATAAATTAAAGAAATGTATATGTATTATTTTTTGTTTTAGCTACTAAATTGTTTAATTTAATGAGAGTAATAGAGTGTGGAACTTACTTTTCATCCACAACAATGAGGTCATTGGTTTTTTGTTATTTCCATTCAAATCATTGTTGAGAAAATTATTTTTGGAGTTTGTCAATGACAATTGCTAAAATTTCTGTCAATAGAGGATGATAATAAATAATTTGAATTATATGATTACAATAGACGATAATGTTATAATGATATAGTAAAAATTAACTTACAAATTTCTTTAGAAATTTCATGTATTGGGCCAAAGACCTTGTGGTCAAGTGGCATCCGGTGTCTCAATTAACACTCCTACATGAATGATGGGAGTGAGTTTGAGCCTCAGTGGAGGCAACTGTTGACTCGTTGTGCGTCAGGTAGTTGTATTTTTATCAATAATTTTGTAGTTAGGACGCACAGGTCTGACAATGATGTAAGAACAATTATTTAACCAAAATTTATGTTAAATTTTGTATTGTTTTTGTAATGCATTCTAACATATTCATATGTTTAACAATTATGCCAACTTTGATTGAGATGAGGTTTGAACCTAAGACCTTTCTTACAGAAACCAATGAGTAAGTTAAGAATAATAAATACCAAAGACCTTGTGGTCTAGTGGCACCCGGTGTCCCGGTTCACACTCCTACATGGATAATGGGAGTAGAACAAATACTTGAGAAAATAAATGAAATTCAATTACACCAACATTTTTTTTTAGTTCCGTTAAAGGCCGGGCAAATAAGTTGAAAATTGAAAAGCTGATAAATGTAGATTTTTGTATCAGCTGGTTGGGATGAATGTGTATATTAACTATTTTATCCTTTGAAATTAATGGGGTTTACTTTTAAATGAGTGGTGCGTTTGTTATTTTATAATAATAATAATAATAATAATAATAATAATAATAATAATAATAATAATAATATCAACAACAACGGGTGATGGGTTTGTCATTGATAATAATAATAATAATAATAATAATAATAATAATAATAATAATAATAATAATAATAATAATAATAATAATAATAATAATAATAATTGAAAATAATTAATAACAATTGTTTTAGAATATAATTTAATAAGAGTTAAATAAACTAAAATAACTAACTTATGTCCTTAAAAAAAGTATAGATAATACCTAAATCTTATAATTACTCCCTATTTATTAATAAGAGTTTATCTTTTTGTTATATTTAAAGGTTGAAATAAAACAATACACTCATACCCTTAAATGTCATTTTACATTCAATCAGCTGCTAGTAAACAACTAATTTACCAAACAGTTTTTTATAACCAGCAAATACCACCAGCTGTTCAAACCAATTAACGCAATCAGCCATAAACTACTAGCTAAATCAATCAGCTATCAGCTATCAGCCGTTTGCCAAACACCCCAAAACATAAGTACATATATAAATTAGTTCACACTCATATATTTTTTTCAACGTGAAACAAGTCAACTTTTTTTTTTTTTTTTTTTTTTTATCATTCATTTTCTCAACTCCATAATTCAATTAAAAAAATTAATTTTTAATTAACTTATTAACCATTTTGAGTATGTAAGTCAATAAATATACACAATTAATCTCTCACCAGCCAATAAATTATAAATACATATTACATATTACGAATATTGTGCTAAAATAAAGTTAGTACGTATTTTCCCTACCTCCGTAAATGGCCATTGCATTGCATGCAGGGCGGTTGTGGGCAACTATGAATCATGAGCAACTTAATTGGCTGAAAGTTGTATTTTGTTTTTTACCATAAGTTCACAATCAATTAATTAAATGAGTAATATATCCAACATCAGGCAATGGGTCCAGACACCTCTCTGGTCATGTGATACCATCACCGACCACTTGGACTCTATTAAGGTTCAATTCGTCGTCAGCCGCCGTCCGACCAATAGATGTGTTTTATTTCAATTTTCAAAGCCACAACTCACCTTAATTCTTCTCTCAATATCTTCTACCCTTCAATCCTCAAATCCTACCAAATAATGCGTTTCTTGGTCTTAATTGCCCACCACCTTTTAACTTTTATTACTTTGATGTGATCATCTTCATAAATATCTATACCTTTCTTCTTCATATGGTACTACTCATGCTGGATCAATCAATACTACAATGACTATTTGCTAAATCTATGACTTTTTTGAAGTTGTGTTTTCCATTTTTTTCTTTTCGATTTTAAGCATATATATTAGTTTTGTCAATATTTAAGTTACTGATAATTTATCTTTTCAAACCATTTGTACCAACAAAAAGTCAGGAGTTTGAGTATCTTATTTGAATGAGAGGTCCAATGCATTGAATTTTG
>NXFB01000025.1:167324-202749 GCA_002525835.2 Ipomoea batatas | reverse complement strand
GTTTTCCAATTAATGGGGTACAATTCCAAACCCATAGTAGTATTCTAAAATCTTATCAACCAAACAATAACAATCAATTTGATACACATACCTTATGCCTAAACCCACCAACCAAACACACCCTAAGTATATTGGTTTGTTTCTTTCAATATTCCTATAGTTCAATTGATTTATATATCTAGGCCCCTTTTCTAAACAAGATGCCATATGTTTGAGTCCATGTGTTGTCTTAGCAAGAATTCACAAGACTTAAATATGGTTGAAGTTTGTCAAATTAATAAACTCACTAAATAGAATATGCTAAGAATATAATGTCTATTTTATACAAGGAGAAAAAGATATATGAAATCTAAGTTTTAAAGTTTATCGGCCCTTGTCATTTAAGTGTCTTTATTGATTTTTCGTCCAAATCTAATAGAAGAGTATTAATAAAAATGATCAAAACTATCACTTTATTAGGAATAATTGAGGAACACAAATTTTTTATATATGCCAATAATTAAGGCATTGAGTCCATATATGAGATATAACACGGAGGCAAAAATAAATATACACGTTTAAGTTCTCATTTATTAACAATTGCATTCTAATCCTAACGTCCTCCACTACTACTACTACCTTGGACGCTTGATGGAGGAGATGTTTCCAATTGATTTTTTGTGATGTTAAGTGTAATGTTTTAGTCAACACTTGTTTGGCCGCCTTAAATCTCGAATAAGATATTCACTTTATATATACATGGTATTGAATACATGCATTCATGGATTCATAGAGATTAATGTTTGTAGTTGAGCTATCATTTAATTCAAAGGCTATATATTATCGAAGTTATCTATTTAGAAGGGATAGTAACTTGAAAAGTAGTCCGCCCAAGTTGGTTATTTGTCTGTTTGAAAATGTCAGTTTTCATAGGGGTGGCAAGAATTGGCAGTGACTTCAATACATTTATAGCCTCATATTCTTCCAAAACTTTGAAAATCTTTGGTGATAAGAGTAGTCCTTAGACGTCTTTTCAAGGGGAATAAAACAAATAACAACTTTTCCTGAGCCTTTATTGTCCAAAATCGTTAATTCTTCTAACACGGAATCTATTTTCAACTGGATTTTTATGTGTGGGATCTTTCTTTAATCAAATGTTCTTTTCAAAGTTAATTTTTGAGAATGATTTCGCAACTAATTTTTGCAAGTAGCAATCTAACTTCGAGTCTCTGTATTTTATTTGAATTGATAATTGTATATGTGGTTCAAATACTTCTATTTTCATTTTCATTGTTCTTTTGGAAGGAGGAGCTTATTTGGAGGGTTTGGTTAACTCCTAATATTATTAGTACGTAAAAAATCTTAGAAATAGAGTGTAATTAGATTTTAATGATGTAAGATGTAACCATTAAATTAGGAAATTAAAATCTTCAATTTAACAATACGCCTTGTGTGAAACTATCGGACCATGATATATGTAATACTTTTTTATAGAAAAGTATTACATTTTAACTAACAATAATATATATCTCACGTAAAACAAGAGTTAATTCCATTTTTGGTTCTAGATCTATAGGTGGTAGTCCACTTTTAGTCCCTTTTTTATTAAAACATCCACATTTGGTCATAATATTATTGTGGCCGGCATGACCATTTTTGGTCCTCCTTCAACAAAATCATTAAAATTAAATGACATTAAATACAAGGACATTTTGATCTTTTTTTTCTTTTCTTTTCTTTTCTTTTTTTTTTTTTTTACAAAGTAAGTTGATCCGCTATATTTTTATTTTTACTTTTTTGAAAAAAATCCCTACTTGAAGACCAAAATTCCCTTGCATTTATGAGAATTTTAACGATTTTGTTGATAAAGGACCAAAAATGGTCATGCCCAATATTACTAGGACCAATATGGAATGTTTTGAAAAAAAGACGAAAAGTGGAAGGACACCTATAAATCTAAGGCTAAAATGGAATTAACTCGTAAAACAATAACACAGAAGACTTATTCCTAATTTAGTTCAATTTATCTAGAGTTACTTTGTAAAACCAAAAGATAATCACAAGCAATCCTCTAATAGGGTGTTTGGTTGGAGGGAATTACAATTCCTTTCCCACGTAATTCCCGGCCACTTAATTCCGAAGGGAACTAAATTCCTTCGTTTGGTTGGACGGAATTGCAATTCCCTCATTTTCATGGAATTAGAATCCCATGGCCCCCCGGGATTTTAATTCCATGGATTTTAGGAAGAAAAAAAGATAACCTTGAGACAAAATTACCCTCCCTTATTTTAACCTAAAATTGATGTCTAACCTTCCCTTCAAAATCATAGAGTGTATTATTCTTCGACTTCCCTTTGTGTATGTTCCTTTGTGTATTAGTCCAATAGATACCTGTCATTTAAGAATATAATAATAATAATAATAATAATAATAATAATAATAATAATAATAATAATAATAATAATAATAATACTAAAATAAATAACAACAACAACAATGGGCATTTTCGACTTTACATTACTTATTCCTTCTCAATTCCCATGTATACCAAATATTGGAATTGAAATTTCCAGTAATCATATTCCCGCATACCAAACACTGGAATTTAAACGCCCACTTTATTCCCGCATTATTCTTTTCCCATGGAATTACAATTCTTTTTCCACCAAATTCCTCCCTCCAACCAAATGCCCTGTAAGAGATTGAACGTTGCAAAAGTACAAGTATGGAATAAAAATAGAGAAGATAGACGTGGACACTGAAAGATGGACACAGTTAGGGTGTGTTTAGAAGCCCGGAAAATGATTTTAAAAAATAATCATTTTTCGGGTTTTCTGTATTTGAAAAAAGGGTGAAAAATTGAAGTCAACGAAAAATGATTTCAAGTCAAAGGGAAAATAGTTTGATTTTTTAGAAAATGATTTCCTTTTTTTTTTTGTTAAGGAAGTCATTTTCCGGATTCAACTGCTTCTTCTTCCTAATTGTCTTTTTCCGAGAATGCTTCCACGACTTTCTTCCGAGAATGCTTCCTCGACTTTCTTCTGCCATCATCCGCTTTCTACCTTGATTGGTTTCCAACGAAACCTGACTGGTTTTGTTTGGAAACCAGTACAAATTATACTGGTTTCGTCGAAACCACTAGAAACTAGACTGGTTTCCGTTGAAAACAAATATGGACGAAAACAAGTGTAGTTTCCGATGAAAACCAGTCTAATTTCTATTAGTTTCCAACGAAACCCAAGCTGTTGTTTGTACTTGTTTTCGTCGGAAACTAGTAGAAACCAGTACTCTTTTTTTTTTTTCTTTTTTTTTTAAAAAATATTTTGTTTGTTATTTGAAAAAATATAGTTGGACAAAATATAGCTGCTATCAAATCTTTTTTAGTTAAAAACAATTAAAATTTAAATTATACAATTCTGCTTATTTAAAAAAATAACCAAACACACAAAGACAATTTGCTGAAATTAAACCAAACAAGAGAAATGAAATATGTTTTAGAAAATGACTCATTTTCCAGAAATCAATTTCCTAATTTCCAAACACACCTTTAGTGTAACATGCAGATGAATTGAATAAAGCAATGAATAAAGATAAAGAGATAAAAGCTGAACGAAGAGATGGATAGTAGAGATATGAGATAAATAAAACTAATGAAGTAGTGAAGTGGAATGAATAGAAACATGGTCTGATATATATAATGAAAAATTAGAGTTGTAGTGACCCTATTGAAACTTATTAAGGAAAATATGCGTAATTGAGAAATTTATTTATAATTGAGAAATTTGATTGTACATATTGGAAAAAAAAAAAAACTCTTAGAAAACAATCAAAATAAAAGGTTTCGTTGGGAGTTGAGAAATTAGAGTTGTAGTGACCCTATTTGATTGGGAGAGTTGTTAGAGAAGTAGCAACCAAATTCGAGTTCTAGTTACAATATTGAAATGGTAGCTATTAAAGAGATTATAGTTGTAAAAAAAGGTTTGGTTCAGAATCGCAATAATAGCAGTGAAATTGAAATAAAAAATACGATACACAAACATATTATATATATATGGTGTAAGAGTCAACAGTTGCCTCCACTGAGGCTCGAACCCACTCTATCATCCATGTGAGAGTGTTTTCGTGAGACCCTCCACAGTTGCACACAGTATAGATTGTATGCGTTTATGATATGCAGGGCCGGTTTTTTGATTTACGTGGCCCTGTGCGGGTAAATAAGTGGGGCCCTACCAAATATAAATAAACTGCGAACTGAAGAAAAATTAGATAGAGAAAAATGCAAAAACGCTTAAACAAATTCAAACTTTATTTATTATGAACAACATTCTAAACATAATGTAAACTACAAATCATTTATTTAAAAAGAGTTGTTCGTCTAGCATTCTTTGATGCAAATTCATCGATCAACTCTTCATAATCTACTTTATCCAAAAGGGCATTTTCAATAGAAATCATAGCTAATCCATTAAGTCGTTCTTGTGACATTGTAGAGCGTAAGTAGGACTTCAACAATTTCAACTTGGAAAAACTTCTTTCTGCAGATGCAACAGTAACAGGAATAGTTAGTAAAATTCTATATGCAATAACCGCATTAGAATAACAATCAAACAATTTCAAATCTTTCAAAATTTCAATGGGTCCTTTTTTTTCATTAACATATAACTCTCTTCTTAGTTGTAACTCCACATACAACTCATCTCCATTAATATATGAATGTCCATTATGCGTAAGAGCAGTTTCAAGACGACTACAAGAAGACTTCAAGCTCATATCATCTAAAGAACTTAACCTATCAGAATTAAACAAGAAACCAAATATTTGTTCATACTTTTGAAATTGCTCAAACCTACTCTTAAGAGAAACAATGGCTTGATCAACAATGAAAAGAAAATAGTTAACTTTTAATGATTCTTCTGCTGTTAATGAAACTTCTAATGATTCAACTGAATTTTCATCAAAATGTTTTTTTTCTACGAATTTCACGTCTCTTAGGAAAAACGGGATTTATATCCATTTTAATGGCAATTTCCTTGGCAGAATCCAAAGCATCATTAAAACCACTATCTCTATATTTATCAAAAAGAGAAATCAACTCCTCAATTTTTTGGATAGCAACATCAATAAGCATGTCTTTGGATTGCAAATACTTACTAACAAAATTAACATGATACAATATTTGAAACCATATAACTATAGCAACCAAAAATTCAAAATCACCAAGTTCATTGGTTGCTAAAGATTTAGCTTCACTTCTTACTAAGAAATCACCATCAACATCAGCCACTTGAAGTAAAGCCTCTCGTATTTCTACCATTTGAAATCTTATTGCTTGAACACTCTCAACACGACTCTCCCAACGAGTAGAAGACAATGACTTAAGAGTTAAACCATGTACATTATCTTTCAAAATACCCCATCTCTTGGTAGATTTTGCAAAAATTGTATATATGCGTTGTATAACCCCAAAAAAATCTTTGGCTTTATTACAAGAATTTGCCATATCACATAGAACTAAATTAAGACTATGGCAACCACATGGAGTATAAAAAGCTCTAGGATTTTCATCTAAAAGTCTTTTTTGCACACCTTGATGTTTACCTTTCATATTTGACCCATTATCATAACTTTGTCCACGTATATCAGAAATATTAAGATCAAGAAGGCACAATTCATTTTGCAAAGTACTAAAAAGACCTAGACCAGTTGAATCATTCACATTCAAAAATCCTAAAAAAGACTCCTCAATGTTAACTTGTTGTGTAGAGACATCCACATATCTTATTAGTAATGACATTTGTTCAGTGTGGCTAATATCAGGAGTACAATCAAGTATTACAGAAAAGTATTTTGCTTGTTTTATTTTTTTTAATATTTCAGATTTTATCGAGGAAGCAAGCAAAGATATTAACTCATTTTGAATGCTATGACCAAGATAATGAAAGTAAATTTCTTCATTTTTAATACGCCTAACATGTTCTTGGATAATAGGGTCAAATTCGCTCACCATCTCAACTAAGCCTAAAAAGTTTCCATTGCCATTTTGATACAATTTCTCATTAGTTCCACGAAAGCCTAAATTACGTTTGGCAAGAAACTTGACAAAAGAAATAATCCTTAACAAAACTTTTTCCCAATGGTCTTTCTCCTTCTCAATTAACCCTTGAGCGACTTTGTCAATGGTTTGATTTTTATTAAACCTTAGACGCAAATCATACCAAGTCGTCATATTTTTAATATGCTCACTACATGTCTCATGTTCTCCAAGTCTTTCACCAATATGAATCCAATCTTTGAAACCCTCATTTGTTAATTGACCTTTACCAATACCGTTTTTAAAGACTTTGCAACAAAAACAAAAAACTCTATCAAGCTCTTTTGAATACACTAGCCATTCTCTATCACATTTTTCTCCATTTGATAAGACCCTAGTATACAATTTTGCATTAAACCGCCTAGAAAACTTATCTTTAGGACCTTTTACAATAGAATTGTCTCTCTTAGGACCCTTGATGGCTAATAAACCAATCATTTTCGAATCTAGTCCATCCCAATTTCTTGGATCAACAATATCATTCTCTACTTCATTAATATTTTTATCCACATTGTCATTCTCTACTTCATTATCATTGTTGGGTGAATTATTCAAATTGCCATTCTCTACTTCATTAATATTATTGGGTGAATTATTCAAAATGTCATTCTCTACTTCATTATCATTGTTGGGTGAATTATTCAAATTATCATTGTTGGGTGAATTATTCAAATTATCAACATCAACATTTGGATTTTCAGAACAAACTTGTGGTTTAATTACAAACTTATCTAATGCTCCTCTTTGTAATCGTTGTGCCTCTTCATTTTTTTTTTTGTTTCTTACGTTTTTCATAGCCAGATTTATATTTTCTAACGCCAGGAGCCATAATCTTAATATGTAAATAAATTTAAAATCAAATAAGTGACCAGGCAGTGCAGGCAAACAACAAACAACAAGATTAAAATCAAATAAGTGACCGGGCAGTGTAGGCAAACAACAATCAACAAGACAGGGCAGGGCAAACCAGTGAAACCACACAGTTAATCAGCAAACAGCAAACCACACAGTTAACACATGTAAAATTAAATGTTTAAAGTAAACAAAGATTGAAACAACCTGACCCGATTTCGCAAATTGAAAATCAAAACCTAGTCTCTCCGCTGTTGTGCTGTGGTCGTCGGTTTCCTCCAGTTCTTCGCAACTCTGACGCCTCCGCGGCTCCGCCTTAGTCCGCGACTCCTCGCCTCTCCGGCCTCTGCGGTGTTCGAACTCCGATTGTCCATTGCCGTCGCTTCACCGCCTTCACGTACGCCACCGCCAAACGCCTCCGGTTGTTCGCAGTTCGCCACTTCACCGTCTCTTCAAGCTTCACACACGCGACTCCTCGTCTCGCCTCGCCTCGAAGAAACAAAGCGGTTCGAAGATTTTTAGGGGTAGATTTTTTTTTTACGGGAATAATAAAGTAATTAAGGTAACCGCTGATTTTTTTTATACGGCTAATTAATAAGGTTATACGGCTGATTTTTTTTTTTATCAGAAAGTCTAATTTTGGGCTAATTTAATTACAAATATACATACTACCTAATGGGCTTGGGGGCGATCCGGCCCTGATGATATGAGGGATATCTATTCTATTTTTTCAAACTACTAAAGCACAGAGAGTCAACAGTTGCCTCCACTAAGGCTCGAACCCACTCCATCATCCATGTGAGAGTGTTTTTTGGGACACCGGATGCTACTAGACCACAAGGTCTTTGGCATGCATGCATGTATATATATATATATATATATATATATATATATATATATAAATATGTGTATGTGTGTGTGTGTGTGTGTGTATATATATATTCATAGAAGAATAACCTCTAGCTCATAAAAGAGTTGTGGACATTTTTTGGCTATTGGATTTAGGATATTGTGACTTCGAATTTGTTTAATGATAGGTGCCAAAGATAGTCATGTTTTGTAGGATAATTAGGATGTATATTATGCTATAAAATGAAGTCCTTTAGGCCTGCAACGTGTTAGAATAGCTCAATTTAATCAAATGTAGGTTTATGGACTAATTAAGGTTGTGTTTGCCAAAAATAGCACAAGCTGGTAATTTCGTAGGGCATTCCGGCGATAGTTCGGTAAAATGAGCATAAGCAAAGCTAGAGATGTCCAATTGAGGTAATCCAAGTTGCTATATAACCACAACTTCAAGGGCTACAACCTATAAGTAGACAAAATCGCCAATTTTGGGTCCACGCAGGGGGTCCACGCCTGGACATGGCGTGGAACAATTCAGTGCTGGTCCAATCTTAGGGTCCACGCGTGGAGCCCACGTGGATCGGAACTGGGCGCGGAAAAATAAGTATTTAAAGGGTGTTTTTGGCTGAGGGATGATGCCAAAATTTCCCTATTCATTTCCTCCCATTTGTAGATTAGTTTTTCTCCCAATTTAGAGTTATATTTAGGTTTTACTATTGATCCAAGATTGAAGATCAAAGACATTGAAGTTGTATTTCATTTCTAGTAGGTAAATTTCATTCCTAATCTAGTTTTCTATTTCAATTGTTTGCAATTTACATTCCTTGAATGCAATTTGGTTTTTTGATTTGTTTTGTTTTGATTCCTACAATGAATTGCTAGTTTAGATGCTCCATTGAAACTAATGACTCTTCATTTGCCCACCATTATTTCATTGTCTATGTTAAAGGAAATGAAAGGTTGTGGGATGTGTATATATTGATATGGAAGGCTTAATGAAACTAGAGCTTTTGTGATCATGTGGTCTTGTTCTTTTTCTTCTCCTTTTTCTTTCTCTACACGACATTATCATATATATAATCTCTAAGCAATTACCGAGCAATCACCACGCGAGAACTGAGCTAAATGAAAGGCCAATTTACAACACGTTATCAACACGAGTCTTTATCGTAATTTCCGGTGAACGGTATGCTTGGTATCTTGTCTTATGCTTTTTATTCTGGAATCTATAACTTTGTTTATGCATAGTGATCATTTATATAGATGCCTTCGAGTATGAATTGGAACCTGCAATTCTTGTTTCTGTGAAATGAATATTTTTCCTTTTGATTTTATATTATTGATGAGCGCAATTTTATACTTTATTTTTGGACTAATATCTTTATTTTTTTTAGTTATTCTTGTATGCTTTATCTTATTATTTATTATTTATTTTATTTATCTAATAATTAGAATTATAATGTAGTACGTAGTTAGATTAGTATTAATAAGTTATTTTTATTTGAGTTTTAATTTATTTAAATGTGGGTTATGTGAGTAAGAACAAAAAGAGTTATTATTTGTGATTGAAACTCTTTCACCAAAGCCGGTCAACAAGCAGTAGCGGCAAAGGAGATCGCAGAGCGTGGTCGTCGTGGAGGAGCGCAATATTAGAAAAAAAATCAGTCAAAAAATGAATTGGAGAGCGGGCTTTCACTAGTTAGAGACAGTAGCTGCACAAAACCCGAATCAAGATCGTTTGTTGAGTGCTATAAATAAGTGGGGGAATACACAACAAAGGGCATCACCAGAGAATTCTTCTACTCTGGACCATTTCCGGAGACGATAAACAGAGGCACTCGGGTACTCTTTTCGTTCAGCAGACATCGGCGGCGGTCGCTCCTGGTGATCGACGGTGGTGGCTTTAATTACATTGTTTCGGCGAAGCAGTGGATGGGAAACATTTTCGTAGCAAACTTATTCCAATTTGGCGTAGCAGCAGCTGAACACCTGGCATGCACTTGAGACTGGTTTTGCTTTTTCTCTTTTTTTGTTTTCACTTTGCAACGTGCCATTCTACTCTTCAATTCTTAATTCTTAATTTGTAGTTTTGAATTTTCATTTGAGGAAGCTTTGGTTTTAGTGCATACTGTCTGGCTAGAATATTTTGATTCACTTCTTTTATTTTTAATACGAGTTGCAGTACTAAGAGTGAATTACAATGCTTTTCTTTGCTTTTAATCTTTAACTTCTAATGCTCATTCTTTGCTTTTAATTTGAGTTACAGTAGTTAGAATTTACCTTTTTAATTCATAAGTGAGAATGAATTGCAATGCCAGTGTATGTTGCCTACATTTGTTTTTAATGTTCAGTACTTGACTACAATGCTAATTATAGCCTTTAGTGATCATTTATTTGTTAATCACAGTTTGCTATCTCGTTCGTTTTAGTCTTTAACTATTGCACTTTTCCAAGCTGTTTTACTATTATTGGCTTAATTTTATTGCATATGATTTAATCTTGATATCCGGATTTGTTTCTAATTCTTTAAGTTGTTGAGTTAAACCTTTTTTTTTTGTTTAAGTTTGTTAAATTGCATTATTTTAATTCCCTGTGGGATCGACCCTTGCTTTGCACGCTATACTGCAATTGACTCGTGCACTTGCGAGGACTAATTTAAAATTGTCCATCAATTATCATTTGTATATGTGTGTTTGTGATAATTAGAGTGATAATGCTTCATGTTCGTTAACTACTTGTGAGCATATGAACCTCTCATCAAGTCATGGTTAAGAATTTGGGTAAATACATGAGTTTGTAAATATAAATTATTTTTATTTATCCTCCCGAATCATGGATATGAATTAGGCTCTACATGATCCATGATGCTTTGAAATGGTAAATACATGTGGTTATATACCAAATTGTATGTATATGTATCCATGTATGTTGTATGACTTTGGATATGGAATGCATAATCAATTCTTATTATGTTTGCATCGGATTGTTATGATTGCATCAGAATGTTAAGATACATATATGCATATTTATGTAAAAGGGTGTTTCTTCATCCATTGTTTCAACATGTAATCAAAATAGTGATTTTCCCAATGATGTCATATACTTTTTTATAAAGTTGAATGAAAATGATGATCTTGTAGATTGTGTCTTCCATTGCCAAATGTGATTTTATTGAACTCGCTTATGAAGGAAGTAATTATTAAACTTGGGCTCTAAATATTGAATATATTTGGCATCTAAGGAATTGATACAAGCCTTTGTTGCCAAGTCACAGAGCACTGATGCCTAGAAGGCACAAGCTCTCATTTTCATACGTCACCACTTGAACCGTGACCTTAAAATTGAATATTTGATTGAAAAGTCTCCATTACATTATGGAAATCCCTGAAAAACCATTTCGACCAGTAGTCATCAATTGTACTCCCTCGGGCACAATTTGACCAATTTAATATCAAAGTTTTAAGATTATAAGTCAGTAACTAACTATAATTCAGCTTTGCATAAAATAGTATCGCAATTAAAACTCTGCAAACAGGAAGTTTCAGAGAAATACTTATTTGAAAATACTATGTCTACTTTTCATGCGAGTAACCGTGTACTCTAGCAGCAATACAAGACAACAAATTATGAGAAGCATTCTAAGCTGATTTTAGCACTCATTGTGGCTAAGAAACATAACTAGTTGTTGATGAAGAATCAAAATGCATGTATGATTGGTTTTTGCATGCACTGGTGCCTAAAGCACATAATGTTGCATAGTCGAGCAACTTTATAATGGGTTGCAGTCAAGGTTATAACTGGGGTGGTATGAATTTTGAGCTCAAAATAAGAAGTAAAGCGATCAAGATAATCAATGATGACCATACTTATTGAGTGAAAACTCTAGCCAAAAGTTTGCTATCAATGTGGGTGTGAAGGGCATTGGTCCCTACGTGCCGCACACCAAAGCATTTCGTCATTGAAGAATGAGTCTCAGCGCATCTTGTTGATTCTAGTTTGCTTGAAGCAAATATTGTAATAAATGATGATAATGAAATGATGAGGTATTGATGAAGAAATAATTTGTGTTATGGTAATGTTTGAGTAATGCATGAAAATATATTCACGTGTGAGAAGTTAGCTTATGCATGAAGCATCTAAAAGTTAGCTCATGCCTAAAGCATGAAGCATCCGAGAAGTTAGCTCATGTTTGAAGTATCCGAGAAGTTAGTTTATGCCTGAAGCACCCGAAAAGTTAATTCATGGCCACGATATTCAAAAAGTTATTGCATGGCTGAGAAGTACATATACTCCAGAGATGGTTTTGAGCGCAAAGTTATTTTTGGATGCAAATTATTACGAGTGCGAAGTGATTTTTACTTTGCTGATTTTACTACTTGAATTGACAATTCGAAATTTACTATTCAGAAGTGTACTTCTCTAAGCTTACGTTACTAATTTTACTTCTCGTTTTACTTCTCGGAGTTACTTCCCTTAGTTTGCATGCTTATTTACGAAAATTTTTCTCCTGCATGAAATCATGACTCTCGTATGCAATTGGTTGGTTGCCAATTCAAAGTTGAATCATTATTTTTTCTATAAATTCTATATCAATTCCAGAAGGATTGCTATTATCAACAAATTATGATAATCCTCCTTTGACTAAATTTAAGGTGCCAAAATGTCGAATCCCTCTCCGAATATGACTTAGTGCAATTATGTGTTATTTAAGGAGTGGTATACCCTTTATAAGAATGATCATTGACTTATGACATATATGATATGATTAATTTAGATGTTATTAATTTTTTTTTTTGAAAGATAGAAGCAAATGATATCATATCAGTTTAACCGAAGTAAGCGAATGATTGAATTATATCATATCAGTTTGTTCGAAGCAAATGAGGGAGTGAATTATATCATGTGAATTTGCACGAAGTAAACCAGTGAGTGGAACTAGTGGAAAGTTAAGGATAAGGATTTTTGGGAGATCTTGAAGATATATTTTATTTGACAAGCTTCCTAGTTTCCCTAGGATTATTGTGTACCCTTATAATATCATTTGATATGTATGCTTTCATATTTGATCATAGATGATTGCATATATGTTTTGGGTACTTCATATGTTGCGATACATTTTTTAAAGGCTTTAAAGACCCAAATGATATTATAATATGTGATGAGCTAGTGGGTTGCCTTGGGCAAATATTTTTTTTTGGTGAGTCAGATTCCTTCAAATGCATATCATATAAAGCATATTTTGAACAAGAAAATATTTAAACTATGTATTATTCTTGTTGGGAGCATCAATTTTATATGCTATCACAATCTGACCCACTGCTATTGGAGCACTATTATAGAACTAGAAGTTCATAGTCGCATCAGGCCTGATATTGAATTTGCGATGAAATTGCTAGCAACGTTTAGTGCTTCCTCTACAATGAAATAATGGAATGATGTTTAACATATCCTCTAGCATATTCGAGGTACAAAGATTATGACATTTATGTGAGAAACCAATATGTGGTTTTGGTGGGCTACTTGGGTACTGGCTCTTTTATTTTGATCCCCATGATGTCAAGTTCCAAACTGGTTATGCTATGTTTTTACCCCCACTGTCCCATATGTGGACAAATAAAGATTGTGTTGCCTAAGCAAGTAATAGGTTTGTTAATGAGAACCTTACAAAAGATATTGTACCTAAGTTTTACTACCCACATGAACTCTAGAAGATTGGTAAAATCTTGTTGAGAAAGTTCGCCCAGTGAACAATCTGGCAGATATGTTCACCAAGTCTCTGTCTGCATCCAATTTTGAGTAATATGTTCATAAAATTGGGATGCGTAGGCTTAGAAGATTGTTATTTTCAGGGGGAGTGATAACCTCTAGCTACACTGGAATGGACAGTCTAGAAGACTTTTGAAATCCTTAAACATTATGCTCCGAAAGCATATGGTTGTACTCTTTTTTCCCTTAGATAAGTTTTTTCCATTGGGTTTTCTTATAATAAGGTTTTTAATGAGGCAACCGATATAGGTGCACTTGAATGGATAGTCCTGAAGACCTTAGAAATCTTGAAGATTATGCCCGGAAGGCTTATGGTTGTACTCTTTTTCCCGTAGCTAAGTTTTTTTCCCACTGGGCTTTCTTAGGCTAAGATTTTTAATGAGGCAACCGGTGCAACACAATGGTTTAACATATTTCGTGTACTCTTTTCCTCCTCTAGGTTTTTCCCACATGGTTTTTCTAGCGAGGTTATTAACGAGGCATGAGTATAGTTATTTAATGGACAAGGGGAAGTGTCATAAATATTTTACTTGATGGCCATTAAAACTAAGGACTCTTCATTTGCCCTCCATTATTTCATTGTTTATGTTAAAGGAAATGAAATGTTGTGGGATGTGTATATATTGCTACGGAAGGCTTAATGAAACTAGAGCTTTTGTGATCTTGTGTTCTTGTTCTTTATCTTCTCCTTTTTCTTTCTCTACACTACATTATCATATATAAAATCTCTAAGCAATTACCGAGCAATCACCACGCGAGAACTGAGCTAAACGAAAGGCCAATTTACAATAGCTCAAATCAATTTCTTGTGTTTGATTTAATGACAATTCTTCCAATTGATTCTTTGAAATGTTGATTAGGGGTCTTGTGTCAAGTGTGGTTGATGTGTGGCTTGATTGGTGCCATTGTGGCCACAATAGGTAGTCAAGTTAGGGGAAGTGTAGGTTGCGAGATATCGGACCTATACGAGTCCTAATTGATCACATCCCCGCCCTTAATCCGGAAGGATGAGACCCAGGAGGAGTGGTAGACCAAGTGTTCGATAAAATGCCCCAATCGAATGAGGACTTGGGAGACCGGAGTGTGATGCCACCCGGTGATGGTGTCGTGGGCTCCCTTGATTGAGCCCGAGTCACATTGCCTAGAACACCGTAGAAATGTCAAACACGAGACCTAGATAGGACATCCATCTCCTTGTTCTCCTTTCCTTATTTTCCTTTGTTTTGCCTTCGATGAACTCTTACTCCATGCAACTTTTACTTGTTGTTGATTCTTGTAACTCTTGCCTCTTAACATCCTCAAAGCCAACACTCAATTCGATTCCAATTTGTCATCCTTGAGAACACGACACTCGGGAAACTTTTTCCTCGTTTTATCACTCATTCCACCTCACCTTAAACTACTCTTTCAAAATGGCGCCGTTGCCGGGGATGACAAACGGTATTTGAATTGTGTTTGACATTTAGGAAGTTGTTTCTTAAGAGTTCTTGAGTTGCTTTATTTTATTTGTTTTCTTTTCTTATTTTTGTTGATTGATTTGAGAAGTAAGCACTATTGTCTTTGATTATCTTAAGGCTCACTTGCAACTACTTTAGTTGCAAAGAATTGTTGTTTGGTTAAGCTTTGTGCAGGAAAATTCTTGGTGAAAATCAATTGAAAGCTTACCAATGAGTGCTTATTTGTATCCCCATGGCTATCCACACCATGAGGGAAATCCATGGAACTATACTTCACCCAACCATATCCCTACTACCCCCATTCTACCTATGCTTACCTTCCACCACCATACCACTACTCACCATCTCTATATCCTTATCCTTATCCATCTTCATATTCATACCACACCCATGAACCATATCATTATTCCATCTCTTATATGCATAGCCGTCATCCACCACCATATGCACGCCCACCTCCACCTTGTCAAGAAGAACTCATCCCTCCACAACCCCCCATTCTTCAAGATGACTCGTTGAGCTTTAAAGCTTTATTCGAAAGTATTGATCATAAACTTATCCAAATGATGAAAAATATTGACCCAAGTTATACTCACTAGCCATATTCATACCCCACCTCCCACCCAAACACCTACAACCGACCTCCATCACAATTTCATGAAGGAAACAATGTTACACACTTCTATGAAACACTACCTCACACTCCCTATTATACCACCTACAGTCCTTGTGAAAGACCACTTTGTGATTACATCCCACCGGTCAAGGACGAGATTGAGATTGAGATCTTGAATGAAAAGATAGAAGCATTCACAATGATGGCCAAGGAAGACACGACCAATTTAAGGGCCAAAATTAAGAGTGAATTGAAGGAATATCTTGTCACCCTTCGGGTGGAAGATCTTCCATTGGAAGATATTAAAACAAAAATGCTATCAATGACGGAGGAGTTCATGAATAGAATTTCACCACGGGTTAATTACCCACTTGTAGATGATCTCCCGATTTTGGAAGCCAATCCAAGGGTTGTAGATGATGTTGAAAAAGGAAATGATTGTGAAGATGTGAGTGTTGAAGGAGGTGGAATGGAGTGTGACGCCCTGGTGCTTGAAGAAGTTCCAATTTCCAAATTGGATCATCTAGAGGAGATAGAGATGGAGAGTGAAGATGAGGACATCGAAGTAGTGTGGGAAGATGAAGAGCCAACATGTGGTAACATTCTTGATCCTTCTTGTGCTAATAGTCTTGAAAATTCTTATGCTCAATCTTTCATTGAAAACACTCTTGACACTTGTGTGGATGACTCTCCTTTGAATTGCAATAATGATCTTTATGTGTGTGATAGTATTTGTTTTTATTTTCAGGAGGATGATTCCATAGGCTTTGTTGATGATGATTCTATTTATGAGTGTGGGAGTGTTGATTCCTTTGATGATGATAATTGTGGTCCTTGTGAGGATGACTCCCTTTGCAATGATTTTTCTAATATTTGTGATTATGCTTGCTTTAAATTTTTGGAGGATGATTCCATAGAAGTTTGTGATGATGATTTGATGAATACTTGTGATAATTTTCTTTTATTTGATGATGAATGTGTTTCTTTCAACTTTTTGGAAGATGAATCCTTAGACTTGTTTAGCAATGGGTTGATGAGTGAGGGGGATGATGCTTGATTTTACTCATGTGAGGATGAGGGTGATTCTTCTAGTCAAATTGTGTGGGGAGATGATGAGAGGGAATGTGAAGAAGAGATGGTGGAAAACAAAGAGATTGTCACTTTTGACATGATGGAGAAAGTTGAGTGGGGAGACTTTGTTAAATTTGAAATTGAAAAGGGGAGTGAGGAGATATGGTATAAAGAGAGTGCTAAAAATGAAAAGATCTTTTGGGGTGCAAGAGGTAAGGAGGAGAGAAAGGAAGTTCACACCATTCTCGAAGGATTGAGGATGGTGTGTAAGGCTAAGTTTCTTTTAATTATGAAAATTGTTCTTCCTTTTCGTGGGTGTGAATTTAAGGATGTCCCCCATCTTGGGGCATTTCTTGAAGCAAAGGTGCATGGGACGCTTGGTAAGGTCCCGAAATTGGTGTGTTTCGAAGGATAACAGATACCGCGTCTAGCCTAAAACGTTAAACGGGGCATTCTTGGGAGGCACCCTAAGTCTATCCTGTGCATACTTTTCATTGTTTCTTTTGTGTTTTGTTAGCTTGTTGTTACTTTTTTCTTTGGTTTCTGTTAAGCTAACATTGTAGGGGATCTTGGTGCTACGCCATGAAGAATTTGAGCTAAAATTGACCAAAAGTGGAAGGAAAAAACTGGGAGACGAGTAAATGCTTAGCACTGCTGTTCCACGTGGCTCCCACGTGTGGAGACCACGTGGAACCTTTCCACTGCTGATCCACGTGGCCCTCCCACGCGTGGAGGCTACATGGAATAATTCTAGTACGGGTCCACGTGGTTTTCCCATGCGTGGAGTCCACGTGGACAGAGTCTGACAATTTTTTGTGCATTGTGCTCTTTTTCTTCCAATTCTTAAGAGTCTCCAAGGTTTGGTCGTGCCAAGAATCATCCCTTATCTTATTTTTCATTTCTTTCTTGTTGCTTTTGTTTTAGTTACTTGCCTTGGTTTAGGATTTATGCTTTGATGCTTTCATTGTGAATAAAGGGAGTTCCGCCATCCCATTGCACGTCAATTAGTTGTCTTCTTGCACTAACATTGTTACATGTAGCTTGGAGAAAGGAGGCTAAATAGTTGTTGGAAGCTTAAAGAGTGGAAGGGAAGGGATACTCACTTGGTTGTAAACCTCTTATCCCTTCTAATTTTTATGCCTAGTTTTTCAATTCTAGAGTTGTTAAACATGTTCCTTGCACACTTGTTAAGCACATGCTATTTTGCAACCTCAAAATGCTATGTTGTTGATACCACACATCCCCGGAGACACTTCTAAAGTGTAGAAATGGGCTTTCTTGATTTGAAAATCCCGTGCTCCTTTGTTCCACTTGGTCCTGAAGGCAACATCGATGACAATGTTTGGTTTAAAGTGTGGAAAGAACGCACATTGTGCTTATATTGTGTTGTTACTAGTGTTGGTCCCGGTTGATAAGGTGTGAGTCTAGAAGGGGGGGGGGTTGAATAGATAGACTCACAAGGATTTTTAAAACTTTTTACATGAACGAACCCTAGAAAAGGTTGAACTTGACCAAAGATAAACGCAGCGGATAGATAAAGCTTCAACAGATTTTAAATTCACTTTGCACGATTTTTGTGATTATGAAAATTTAGGTTTGGTTCTTAGTATGCAATGCAGTACGTAAAAATAAAGAGAGAGAGAGAGAGAGAGAGAGAGAGAGAGAGAGAGAGAGAGAGAGAGAAATTTTTATAGTGGTTCGGTTGTTAACTAAGCCTACTCCACTCTTCTTCGCAACTTGTGAAGGATTGCACTATTGTCTCCTTAATAGTACAATATCCTCTCTACAACGTGCTCCTTTGATCACCAAGCCCGGCAGCCACGTTTTAGTAGGTTTTTCAACTCCTTCGAAGTCTACTCCGCCTCTTTCTATTTCTCCCAAGTAGAGATTGGTTGAAATGGTTGAAGAGTTTCTCCAACGTGGAAATCATGTATTGAGCTTCTTGATTCAATGCTTGAACTGCACAAGATCTCCTTTGAAAACTGGATTGAGAGTTTGAGCTTATGAAAATTTTGCACACTGATTTTAGCTTGCTTTTGCTTTTTGCATATGTCAACCAACTACTCCAATTGAGAAAGAGCATGGGTATTTATAGGTGTGAATTTTAGTTCCGTTAGAGGGAAACTGAAATTCAAAATCCTATTATCCAGTGTGTAATATCCGTTGGGTAAAATCTGACCATTTGTGAATGTCAGTACTTTCTAGCCGTTTGTCTACTTTAGTGTAAAGACAATTTTTGCTTTGTCTTACACAAAAGAACATGTCATTTAATGCTCCTTAGGATCACAACCTAGGATCCGTTTGACATTCTGATCATACCCAACCTCAAGGCTATGGACAAGACAAATTTCCAAAGAATGTCTTTAGAGTCCTAGTGCCTTGGGTACTCGTGAGAATGATTGACCTTATCATTCTCTCATCATCTCCTCGAATTAATCATCTTGATTATTCGGTCTTCAAGAGTTCGACCCTTCCAGTATTCGGCCTCATACATCTTCAGTCTTCATGTCTTCGATCTTCAAGTCTTCGAACTTCAAAACGAGTTCTTAACAAGGATTTGTCCTACTAAGAAACAAAAGACAATGTAAAAGTTTAGGGGGGGGGGGTTCTCCTCGGGTATTTGGTATCATCAGAATCAATGACTCGGGGTTCCTAACAACTAGATTGATTTATTGGTCTTATCTTATGGGTGTATTTGATCTTTGGAGAGTGTGCCATTGTTCGCATTATTTAGGGAGAATGTTGATCATGTGCCAAAAATAAAAAGTTTTTCTCTTTGAATATCCATGGGAAGTACCCCTTCTTTACCAAGCAATTGCTTAGACCAAATGAGTTTTGAATTCTTGTATGCTTGCATGGTATTCACCTCTTATTTTGCTTAGACCTTAGTCAATGATCTCTCGAAGTGGGAGTGTGCACCCCTTAATTTTAGAAAGATAACTGAAAGCGAAGCCCGTAATTGAACTAATCTTGGTAGGGCATGGGGAAAAAGGTGAGCCTATGGTGAGAAATGTGAGTAAACCCCGATTTCCCAAGTAAAAGGCATGAGGGGTTGAAATGGAGAAAGTGTGAAAAAAGGCTAAGTTTGGCCACTCCTAAAGGTAAGATCTGAGGTGAGCCGTCTTGTTTGGGTTTGGGGCAACCATTGCACCGTCTTCAAACAAGCTTAAAGATCTACGTGAAGTCGGTTGTCCCAATGGTGTTATCCTAGAAGATGAGAAAATAGAGAGGAGGTGAACCACCTCGCTTGGATTCGGGTACTCATTGCACTGATCTTCGAAAAAACATGGGGCTCCATGTGAAGTCGGTTGCCCAGTGGTGTTATCCAAGGGGGATGAGAAGAAAGAGAAACCACCCAAGCCATTAGCGGTAAGCGGTCCATGCCCCTACCCTCACTTATTCTTATGCGTTGGGCTTTGACGTAAAGGGTGGTTGGTTGGTTGAGGTGTGCACATCGTTCCCACTAGGGGGCTCGGCTTGAAGGCCTTTGTAAAATCAGAGGTGAATTGAACTTGGATTGCATCTTTGGTTGTGTGAAGGGTGTGCTTTTAATTGTCCATTGAGACCGTAGGGGTTTTACTTCGTTTGTATATTCTTAGAGTGTATGACACGTGATTACCATCCTTTGTAGATAATGTGAGGAATCTCACCCTCTCTGGTTGGCTACACCCTATGTTTGCTTGAACAATGAGTTGATTGAGTAACATAGCTATCTTTGGCACTTAAATGATTTGGGCTTAATTGTAAATTTCTTGAGGACAAGTAAATTTAAAGTGTGGAAACTTTGATAGGTGCCAACGATAACCATGTTTTGTGGGGTAATTAGGATCTATATTATGCTAGAAATGAATTCCTTTAGGCCAATAACGTGTTTGAACAGCTCAATTTCATCAAATGTAGGTTTAAGGACTAATTGAGGTTGCGTTTTCCAAAAATAGCACAAGTTGTAATTTTGCAGGGCATTCCGGCGACAATTCGGTAAAACAAGCATAACCGGAGCTAGAGATGTCCAATTGAGGTGATTCTAGTTGCTATGGAACCACAGCACCAGGGGATACAACCTATAAGTAGAGAAAAATGGCCAATTTTGGGTCCACGCGGGGGTCCACGCCTGGACATGGCATGGAAGAATTTCAATGCTGGTGGGCCTAGGGTCCACGCATGGAGCCCACGTGGATCGGACCAAGGCGCGGAAAAATAAGTATTTAAAGGGTGTTTTTGGCTGAGGGATGAATCCAACATTTCCCTATTCATTTCCTCCCATTTTTATATTAGTTTTTCTCCCAATTTAGAGTTAACGTTAGGTTTTACTATTGATCCAATATTGAAGATCAATGACATTGAAGTTGTATTTCATTTCTATTAGGTAAATTTCATTCCTATTCTAGTATTCTATTTCAATTGTTTGCAATTTACAATCCATGAATGCAATTAGGTTCTGTGATTTGTTTTGTTTTGATTCTACAATGAATTGCTAGTTTAGATTGCGGATTGGATGCTCCAATCTAGTTCTTGTGTTTGGTTTAGGTGTGTGATGCCACCCGGTGATGGTGCCGTGGGCTCCCTTGATTGAGCCCGAGTCACATTGCCTAGAACCCCGTAGAAATGTCAAACACAAGACCTAGATAAGACATCCATCTCCTTGTTTTCCTTTCCTTATTTTCCTTTGTTTTTCCTTTGATGAACTCTTACTCCATGCCACTTTCACTTGTTGTTGATCCTTGTAACTCTTGCCTCTTAACATCCTCAATGCCAACACTCAATTCGATTCCAATTTGTCATCCTTGAGAACACGACACTCGGGGAACTTCTTCCTCGTTTTATCATTCATTCCACCTCACCTTAAACTACTCTTTCAAAATGGCGCCGTTGCCGGGGATGGCAAACGTTATTTGAATTGTGTTTGACATTAGGAAGTTGTTTGTTAAGAGTTCTTAAATTGCTTTATTTTGTTTGTTTTATTTTCTTATTTTTGTTGATTGATTTGAGAAGTGAACACTATTGTCTTTCATTATCTTGAGGCTCACTTGCGACTACTTTTAGTTACAAAGAATTGTTATTTGGTTAAGCTTTGTGCAGGAAAATTCTTAGCGTCCTCGAGAACGACATCTGATAGACGTCTCACTTTTTTAGTAGTGGCTGGCGTGGGGGAGTCAGAGTTTCGCTTACGCAGGCGTGGCTGGTGAGCAACAGCTAAGGCAACGGCGGTGGGACTAGCGCCAATGACCACGCCAGTTGAAGGAAGACGTGTGACGAGGGTCAGGTCAGGGGTCGCATTAGTAGCCTTACCCTTAGCTTCCCCTTCTCAGCAGTGGTAGTCTTGCCCTTATAACGAGCTCGGAGGGCTGCATGGCGAGATTCCATGTGAGCAGTCGAAGCTTCATAAAGGGCCGACATATGGTGAAGGTCGATATAGCCGAAGGGAGAATCATGAATGTCATGATCACCCGCCGCCATGACTATAGCCTTGGGACCCAGCAGAGTCTGGGCATGTTCAAGCTTCATGGCGGAAAGAGTATAAGTATATTGCGCTGGCAAGTTGAGGGCTTCATTCCGTCCTGGAGCCCGTTCAAGGTGGGCCCATGGCAATATTCTGGACGTAGCCATAGCCGGATAGAAAGGAATTTCCTCTGACACATTGGTCGAAGGATCGGCCAGCACGTCTCCCGAAGCCACCGGTCGGGAAGTAGAGGCGGCGAGGTCTTCTAAAAACGTCGCGTGAGAGGAAGAAGAAGACAAAGACATTGAAAAGGCAGAGAAGGCAAGAAAGCAAGAAATGGTTTACCGGAAGGGGTTGTGGAACTAACACCGGAGAGAAAGAGGCAATATGGGGCGATGTGGGGTAGACGATGGCGGTGGAGAAACTGCAAAGTGACCGGAGTAAAAGGAAATGGACTACAGAAGAAGAAAGTGAAAGAGGATGAAGTAGAGTGGGTAAGCCTTTTATAGAGTCGAAAGAAGAAGGAGATGAGGACGCGCGGACTAAATCGAATAGACAGGCGAGCGATGCGATAGTTGATGGAATGGTTAGCCTACGTCAGGGTGGGAAGGGATTTAATGCATGCATGGCGGTTCAGAAAAGGTAATGATGAGGGCGGGAATCACGAAGAAGATTAAAGATCGAAAAAGGTGGAAACTGAAGGGTTTTGCGCAGTCGTGATAGGTGGGTGCGGGTCGACCTATAGGCAAGCCATATAGAGGTAATGCATCGGACCTCAAAGGCCGAGCTACGAGTATCCCTTGAAAAAAAAAGGATCGGGCATAACCCGGCCTAGTCCTCAGAATGAAGGTCTGAGGGACTAGGGAAGATTTCATGCGATAAGTCGGACCTGATACGACTAAAGGTCGGACTGTATTAAATTTGAGTTGGGTAGAGCTCTTAGACTAAGAGTCTGAAGGACTGGAAGCATGGTTAGGAGAGCGAATTGGAGGACGAAGCCGGAAAATCGATCAGGGGAAGGTCCTAGGAAATGTCGGATTTAACTCTATCAAGCTTAGGTCTTAGGGACGACCTATCCGGGGTTTGAAAACATCGAAAGATTTCCAAAGACCCTTACGAGCTGGAGGAGTGACTCTAAGTATGGATCAACTCGCATAGCAATGCATGCAAAAGATAGCAAAAAGATGACGATGTTCAATTCATCTAAAGCCCAAAGGCTGGATAATTACATTCAAAACAAGATAAAGGGGCCAACAGTGCACCCGTTTAGCAAACGACAGAAAAAGAAGGGCTATTCTAGGTTAAGTCCCAAACCTACTTGGTCGAAGGAACGACCTCAGAAGAGACAGTTGGAGTTGTCGGCGCAGGAATGGAAGCACAGTCGCAGAACATTTCCCAAAAGGCCACGATGTCCGACGAGTGACATCAGGAGTGCCACAGTCCCGCATAGCATCGATCTTGTCAAGAAACTCCACGTAGTTAGGATATGGAATCAGCTCCTCCGAGAAGACGGGGTCTTGAGACGGTGGTCCAAGAGGTATTGTGACCCAATCACCTTCTTCTGGCTCAGGCGGAATGTCAATGGGTAGTGAAGGGTCATCACTGGGAAAGAGCTCGCCCGACCTCAGACGCTCTTTCCGAGCGGATAATCGAGTTTTGGCCATGCGCTCAGCCAGCC
Organism: Ipomoea batatas; assembly: GCA_002525835.2. Taxonomy (NCBI): domain Eukaryota; kingdom Viridiplantae; phylum Streptophyta; class Magnoliopsida; order Solanales; family Convolvulaceae; genus Ipomoea; species Ipomoea batatas. The sequence goes on along the minus strand of NXFB01000025.1, from coordinate 178,953 downwards.
GGAGGGAAAAACGACGAGGGGCTGAAGCGGAAACTTTACGTTTGGAACTCATAGGCCTTGGAAGTTAAGCCAAGAAGGAAAGGTGGAAGATCAAATGGAGGAACCGGCACTATTTATAGGAGAAGATTTTGCCTTGGAAAGGATAACTGGAAGTTGCACTCGAGTAGTTACAATTAATTCGATGGTGACAGTGTTAGAATCTCACTATTTGCCAAAAATAAGGATCAAAGGGAATTAAATGCGATGGATTTGATTGACGGGACCGTACGGAGATAGGGTCAAGACTGAAGCTCAAGCAAGTACGAGCGACGACCTTTGCATAAGAGACCTGGTCACAACTACTTTTCTGAGTCGTGCTTTGCGTAACTCGGGAAAGTGAGGGACTGAGGGGGGAGTATAAAAAAATTTCCTAGAATAAAAGCGAGCTCGAGATAGTGCAAACGTACAAGAGATGGGTCGATGGTGGAGGACGAGCTAGCAGTACTTTCCCAAGTCGTACTTCGTGTAACTCGGGAAAGTAAGGGACTGGGGAGTGAAAACTTTCCTAGACGAAGAGGCAACACATTTCTCCGAGCCGTGCTTTGCGTAGCTTAGGAAAATGAGGGACTGGATGAATGAGAATAGACTAAGGTTCGGTAATGGAAGCTTAGCGTGGACAGAAGGGACGACCAATGAAGAGGAAAAAAGGGCTTGGAGGAAGGAATGATGAGGTAGCTTAAGTTAGCTTAGGATAAGTCGGTTGGATGGAGGTCTTTCAATGGACTGCTGTGTGGAGCACGTTTAAGGAAGAGTTTGATAATGAAAATAATATGCTTGGTGGTTCCTTAGGTGACAAGGCAGTTGAAGATCTTAGACTGAGATCGAGTAATTTAACATAACTATTGAAATGATTAACTACCATGGAAGAAAGGTCGGGCTAGAGAAGCAAGAAGAGGACGAGCCGGACCGGACCGACCTAGAAGGGACCGAGATGAGAAATGCGGTATAAGAAGGGCGGGGTAAGATAGGCAGTTATGGAAGTTTCATAAAGAGTTTGGCGGTGGAAAGCGAGAGATATGGAAGGAAGGCCGAGATAGATTAGGAAAGTGCCTAAAATGTAATAAGGAAAGAGCTCCTAAAGTAGTTTAGAAGTTTCCTAAGGGAGAGGTCCCATATAGCTTGTATAAATAGGGGTTCTAGGTCTCTCGAGAGACACAAGCAATCTAGCACACTTATAAGCAATTCATAGTACTCAAAGGCAATTCGTAATCCAAAGAGGGCCGAAAGATTACTCTAATTTTCTGATAGTGCTAGTCGATTTTCCGGTGGTGTTGGCCTGCCGTTCAACCATTTCGTGGGAGATAAAACTAACAACAACAACAACAACAACAACAACAACAACGACAATAATAATAATAATAATAATAATAATAATAATAATAATAATTGCCAAGACCTTCTAGTTTAGTGGCACCCGGTTGCACTCCCATATAGAAGGGGGTGGGTTCGATACTGCATTGTAACAGAGTCAATAGTACTCAATAATAATAATAATAATAATAATAAGTGTCGCAGTAAGAGAAATAATTTTGACATTGAGCATGTATTCTTGGGTCGACCTCACATCCTTATATTAATCTCACGGGACATTATCATTACTAATCAATAGGTCCAATAAATTTAATGGCAGTTTGAGTTAATAATCATGATTGTCTTTTATATAATTAACTAATACTCCGTATATATGCGGTCTTGATTTCTTCGACATGAAGCTACCATGCTATAGGTTAGGAACGTGGTTGTTTATCTATATTATTTGTCCAAATTCGCAAACTTTCTCCACTCAATCTTCATGGCATCATTTGTATGTACCATTTGAAAAAGGTATCGTCATCATAACGTTTTAAAATATTTTCTAGTACTAATCCTGCAAATCCACACCAATCTAATCAATATTTTGTCTCCATTATATTGCCTTTCAAAGCATGCATTTTGACTTTAATTGTCTCACAGATATATAATAAGTAATATCGTAGTGCAATGATATATTTATTATGGGGAAACAATGGGTGTGACCCTAGCTAGCTAGCCCTATGTGTAACTTACAAACATAAAAAATATATATATGTCATTATATATTATTATTATTATTGAAAAGTTTTAACACATACATGAAGACATCTTAATAGTTAATAGGCATATAATAAATAATAACTATAAAATTTTTAAACAATTTAAAGGTCATATCATCTTGAAAAGAAAGACAATAATTTTATATAGGATGAGCTTAAAAAAAGGGCAAGCTCATTGTCTTAACCTAGTATCGAATTTTATAACGCCCAAGTCTTTGACTATGAATGTCAACATACAATTGTTATACAGTGGACCATGGCCTATAAGTGCTATACGGACCATAGTGGTCAAATTAAACTGTAGTATAATTAAAATAATATTTTAGTATTGATAAAATAAAATTAATGTGTGTAGAAAATAAAACTAAAAACATAGCTCATTGCAACAACGTATATTGTTAAATGAAATTGTAGTATAATTAAAATGATATTGTAGTGTTATTTAAAATCAAACTAGTGTGTGTGAAAAATGAAATTACAAAATATAGCTCATACAATAATGTATATTGTCAAATGAAACTGTAGTAGAATTAAAATGATACTTTGTATTATTATAATGAAACTAGTGTGTCTGAAAAATGAAACTAAAAACAGAGCAATATTGTCAAATGAAACTTAAGTGTAACTAAAATGATATTTATTTCATGGACCACATTACTATATAGACCGTGGTCCACAGTAAAATTTGTCATCAACATATATGTGTAAAATTCAAAATTTATAATCACCGGAATGAAAGTAATAGGAAATTTAAGATTTGTGGTTTGTAATTGAATTTTTGACCAATTTTTTTTAATCGCTTTAAAGATATGAAAAATGTCTCTCTAAATTTTACCACTAGTAAAGTATGATCCATAACATTGACTACCAATAAAAGTGATTAGAAGAATTGGATAACTGGATCAACAAAGAAAAATAGCGATTGCTGCCAATTTTCAGTGGTCAAAAAATATTTTAAAACATGGTTCATATTTGTGTGAGACCGTCTCACGGATCCTAATTTGTGAAACGGGTCGAGACGGGTTGAATCAACATGCAAATGCCATACTTATATACGCAAGTGTCATACTTATATGCCCAAATGTAATACTAATCAAGAATAAAATTTGTCATTTATAAGAAAAAATGTAATACTTTTGAAGAAAAATGTTTAGTAATAATTTTGCATTTTGATGTAAAATTATTATATTTTCCATCAAAAGTATTACATTTTCCATAATAAGTAATGTTTTCTTTACTTATAAAGAAAAATATCATACTTTTGGAAAAAAATGTAATACTTTTAAATCGAAATGTAAAACTATTACATTTTTCCTTAAAAGTATTACATTTACCATTATAAGTAACAAAATTTTTATTCATGATTAGTATTGCATTTAAGCATATAAGTATGACATTTGTGTGTATAAGTATCATATTTGCACATAGATCCGACCGTCTCAAGGTGAGACGATCTCACACAAATTTTTACCTAAAAAACAAAGTTAACCCGTTGCAAATTTTTTTGTTTTTATAAACCAAATAAAATAATTAAAAAAAAAAACAAAATTATATTATTTTAGTTTATTTCCTTCTTTTCAATAATTTGTTTTCAACCACGACCGCCTCCTCTTCCTTATCCCTTTCTCCTCTTTTTTTCTTCGGGATTCTATTTGTTGGAAAAATAGCATAAAATGGTAATTTTAGTGGCTATTTTGTGGTACAAATATACGTGGGGTCCACTTTCAATTTGGGTCGGGTCAAAGTAGATTCAGATTCTTCGTAGTTAGACGAAGAGATTGATATATAGTACGCACAAAACGGATAATGGGTGAATGAAAAATTGGTTCTCAAAGTTGACCCATTTGAGTTGAAAAAATGGTGGGAAAAGCTTTGAACTAAGCTTTTGTCCCACATTGGTTTGGGAAGTGAGTTTGCACCACTATTTATACAAGAGCCTTTCTAAGGCTTAATGAATTGTATAACATAGAGGCTCTCTCTCGCGCGTAGGGGGGTGCAAATCAAATCCCAAAATAAGCCTAGAAAGGCTTGACTCGTGTACCCGGGCACGAATGTCGTTCAAAAAATTGGCTACGGAATTAATTTCAATTTTTAAATTATGAATTAAATCTCAGGTAATGGTCTGATTTATTTATCAGATTAATGCCGTGATTAATTGCTATTTAATCTTCAACACCTATATAATTCGTTGGTAGAAGCAGCAGATTTACACACACTAAAAACATAACGAATTCTTTCTCTCTCGAAACTCTGCTTCTACTCCTTCTTTGCCAAACTGTGTTCATTCCTTTGCTCTAGTTCGCTGGGTCATCAATTTGGCTACAACACTCCTAGCACTTTTGGGAGGTAGCAAATAAAGTTTTAAGAAAATAGTGTTTCGCTCGACTCGTGTTAACCTCCTTACATATTATCCCTTTCGTTCTAGTCATTGTTATTATCCCAGAAATATTATTTTCGTAATAATATTTCGTAAGACTATTTTTCTTTTCTCCTCTTCCTTTCATCAATATATATGTGTAAAAAAAATTTTTAAAAAAAAAAAAAAAAAAAAAAGAAATTTCTGGACAGAAATTAAGTTTTTTTACAAGGATTATTATTTATTTTTTGACCAATCACTTTTGATGGGTGGTCAGTATTTCACTATTCCTATATGTTTTTTACCACTGTTGGTTTGGTTAAAAAATTGAAAAGTAATAAATTTTTGTTCATTTTTGTGTTCCAAAAAATGCAATTTTCCAAGAGTATCAATTCAAACCTTAGGAATTATTTATTTAAAAACATTGTGATAAATGTTGAGAAAATATTGCCCTTTAGCTCTTCAACGTTCTTCCACCAGCAGATTGCAATATATGAATAATAAAATAGTATAGAGACAAAATATGAACAGCAGAGAAATATAGAGACAATAGAGACAAAGTCTGTAGTAGCAAGACTAGCTTGCAGGATGACATAGTGCCACAATGAATGTGGCTGTTACAAATCAATGATTAGCCGTTACATAATCAGGATGACCGTTACAAATCAAGGCATAATGTCCATTTCAATTTATCTTTTATAACACTCCCCCTTGGACATTATTCCACCATATTCATGCCTCGTTAAAAACTCACTAGAAAAATCCTGTGGGAAAAATCTAGGTGAGAAATGGGTACATGATATATGGGTAATACATGTGTTGCTTTGGTTGCCTCATAAAAAACCTTATACTGAGAAAACCTGTGGAAAAAAAAAACTCAGTTAAGGGAAAAAGAGTACAACTGTTAACCTTCTGGGTTTATTCTTTTAGGAGTCATTGGTCTTCTGGACCGATAATTTATGTGCACCGAGATGTCGTTGCTCCCCCTGAAAACAACAACCTTCCCAACCTACGCATGCCAATTTTATGTACATATTTCTCGAAAGTAGATTTAGGCAAGGATTTAGTGAATAAATCTGCTAGATTTTCACTAGATTGAATCTTTTGAATTTGTATTTCACCACTCTTCTGGAGCTCATGTGGATAAAAGAATTTTGGTGCAATATGTTTAGTGAGATTACCTTTAACATACCCATTACTCATTTGTGCAACACATGCTGCATTGTCCTCATACAGGACAGTGGGGGTCTTTCTAATACCTATTATTCCACACTAGTCTTGAATATTATGTATAAGTGACCTCAACCATACACATTCTTTTGAGGTCTCGTATAGAGCAATGATTTCAGAGTGGTTTGTTGAGGTAGCTATCAGTGTTTGTTTAACTGATTTCCAAGAGATAGCAGTACCTCCACAAAGGAATACATATCCGGTTTGGAATCTAGCATTATGAGGATCAGACATATACCCAGCATCCGAATATCCCACTAGTGTGGTATCTTGGTCTCTTTTAAACAGAAGCCCAAGATCCTTTGTGCCTTGCAAATATCTGAGGATATGTTTTATGCCATTCCAATGTCTTCTGGTTGGAGCAGCACTAAAACGAGCCATCATATTTACTGAAAATGCAATATCCGGCCTAGTGCAATTGGCAAGATATAAAAGTGCTCCTATGGCACATAAGTAAGGGACTTCTGGTCCTAGAATATCCTCATTATCCTCCTTAGGTCTGTATGGGTCCTTATCAACTTCAAGTGATCGGACTATCATTGGAGTACTAGGTGGATGAGATTTATCCATGTAGAATCTTTCCAATAATTTGCTTGTATATTTGGATTGATGTATAAATTTCCCTTCAGGGAGGTGCTCGATCTGCAGACCGAGGCAAAACTTGGTTTTTCCCAAGTCTTTCATTTCGAATTCTTTTTTTAAACAAAAACAGGCCCTTTTGACATCCTTGCATGTTCCTATAACATTTATGTCATCTACATAGATGGATATGATACAGAATTCATCAGGAGATTTCTTAGTGGATATGCAAGGACTGATATCTTTATTTTCAAATAATTGTTTTAATAGGAATTCACTCAATCTACGAAACCACATTCTTCCTGATTGTTTTAAGCCATATAATGACTTTTGTAATTTAACACTGAACATATTTGGACTCGTGTTTCCTTTACATAAAGGATTTTGGATACCATTGGGTACCTTCACATATATGTCAGTGTCTAGTGACCCATATAAAGATGCGGTCACAACATCCATTAACTGCATTTCTAGATTCATTTTCACTGCCAGTGATATTAGATAACGGAACGATGTGCCATCTAAGACAGGAGAATATGTTTGTTCAAAATCTATTCCAGGTCTCTATGAGAACCCTTGAGCTACAAGTCTCGCTTTATATCTAACCACCTCATTCTGTTCGTTCCTCTTTCGTACAAATACCCATTTGGATCCTACAGGGATCACACCTTTACGGGTAAGTACAGGAGGGCTAAACACTTTTCTTTTATTTAGCGAGTTGAGCTCAGCCTCAATTACCTCTTTCCATTTCAACCAATCAGAGCGCTTCCGGCACTCTATTATTGTTTTTGGTTCTGGATCCAGATTATTGAAAGAAATGTGAAGAACAATTGTAAACGCAAATTGATCGTCGACGATTGTTATATTTCTATTGTATTTTTCTCCTGTTTCAACAAAGTTGATAGCTGTTTCTATGTTTACATCAACCAAGTATTTCTCATTTGCTATCATATCTTGGTGAATATGTTCCGTACGCCCAGTGTTAGAATTATTTGTAGCACGTGCATTTACACTGGGTTTTTCGTCTTCAGGACGATTTTGGAGTGACTGTGATTGTTTACTGCTTTTAGATTTCCGCGGATTTAAATCTCTTGCACCGAATGGTCTCCCACGCTTCTGGCGCTGGGTAGTGTCAGTGTTATTATTCGGTCCTTTGAGGACAATTACTCTTGATGGAGTGTTCTCTGCGGGAATATAGGACTTAGTCACTCCTCCGTAGTCAGTAAACGCGTCTGGCAGATTATTTGCTAGTTTTTGCAAATTTATTATTTTCTGAACTTCAAGTTCAGTTTGATTAGTACGTGGGTCAAGATATTGAAGACCTTATTCATTCCATGAAATTTCCTGGCATTTCTTTAAAGCTGGGGTTTTCTCTCCCCCTAATGCCGGGAAATGGTCTTCATCAAAGACACAATCAGCATACCGGGCAGTAAATAGATCGGCATTCATGGGCTCTAGGTACTTAATGATGGATGGGGAAACAAACCCCACATAAATACCTAATCTGCGTTGAGAGCCCATCGAGGTACGCTGTGGAGGTGGTATGGGTACGTAAATCGCACAGCCAAAGACACGCAAATGAGAAATGTCTGGCTCGTTACCACGTACGAGTTGTAGGGGAGAATATTCGTGATATGCAGTTGGCCGGAGTTGTATTAAGTCTGCAGCATGCAATACTGCATGTCCCTAACAAGTGACTGGCAAACTGGACCGTTGTAGTAATGGTCTAGCTATGAGCTTAAGTCTCTTAATTGGGTGTGGACATATGGTACAGGATGTTCCACCTTAATTCCCATGGCCATACAATAATTGTTAAAAGTTGACGAGGTAAACTCTTCAGCATTATCCATCCTTACATTTTGAATAGGATAATCGGGGAATTGAGCATTTAGCTTAATGATTTGACTCATGAATTTCGCAAATGTCGTATTTCGAGGGGACAACAGGCACACATGTGTCCATCGGGTGGAAGCATCTATGAGGACCATAAAATATCTGAATGGTCCAGAAGAAGGATTAATTGGTCCACAAATATCACCCTGTAATCTTTGTAGGAAAACAAGAGACTCAAAACCAACTTTAGGACGAGATGGCTTAAGAATAAGCTTTCTCTTCGCACAAGGAAGACAAGTATAGTCTTTAGGAGACATAATGTTGGTCTTAAGAAGGTTATGGCCAGTCGAGTTTCTAAGTATCCGGCTCATCATTGTTTGCCCAGGGTGACCTAAGCAGTCATGCCATAGACCGAAAGAATGTGAATTTTTGAGCTTTATTGCGAATGTACTACAGGATAGTTTGGGCTGAACATAGGAATAGTATAAGCCTGTAGAAAAAGAAGGGAGTTCTTCAATCTCCGCTTTCTGGTCATTAACCATTTTGGTCATGACAAGGAATTCGGTATTGTTTTTAGTTTACGTTTCGATGTGGAAACCATTAGACCGAATATCTTTAAAGCTAAGCAAAATTCTTTTCGATTAAGGGTATAAGAGGGCAGTTTCGATTGTTAAACAAGTACCCCTTGGTAATATAAGTGATGCTCTTCCGAAGCCCACGATGGGAATATTATCATCAACAATAGTGGAGATATTGCCGGTGTGAGGTTTAAGAGTTTGAAAGAACATTCTATCTGTCAAGATAGAATGGGTGGTCGCACTATCAACCAAGCATAAGGTTGATCTATCTCCCATATTTCTAAAAAAAGAAGGGGAATTGGTATCAATATAGCAGAAAAGGAATTGATAAATATATTCAGAGAAAAGAAATTGTTGGAATGTTTTCAAACTTATTAAGCATGCTCGCAGGCATGAGAAGAGTTCATAAAAAAATGATCACATATGATCCTCATAATCAGCTAGCTCTGCCCCCAATAGGTCATCATTTTCTGAGACGAGGGCATTTGCTTCAGGTAGTGATGACTGTCCATATTCTTTTTTCTTGCGTTGTTCTTCCTGCTGGAGCACCTTTTGGTAGGCCTCAACCAAATGTGGGGGGATAGTGCAGGTCCTAGACCAGTGGCCCTTGCAACCGCATTTAAAACATGCTGTGTTGGGCTTACCTTTTCGATTATGATCTGCTTTCTCGTCTTGAGGACGAGAATCGCTCTTCTTATTTTTCCCTTTTCCACCTCTCATCGAGCCCCTGTCACGACCTCTCCTTCTCCCTCTTCCCCGGCCTCGACCCCTCTGAGTGTTGCTCTGCTAGGCAACGGCGTGTGCTTCAGGCACAAGTGCAGTACCAGTTAAACGTGCATTATGATTACGCATCAGTAACTGATTATGCTTTTCAGCTACCAGTAAAGCCGATATGAGCTCTGAATGCAGGGTGTAAGTCTTAGCCCTGTACTACTGCTGGAGCACAAGGTTGTTTGCATGGAATGTGGACAGAGTTTTTTCAATCAAATCCTCATCCGAGACATTCTGCTTACAGAGCTTAAGTTGTGACACTATTTTGTGTAAAGCAGAGTTGTATTCAGTCACGGACTTAAAGTCCTGGAATCGGATATCGAGCCAATCATATTGGGCCTGGGGTAAGACCAATGTTATTTGTTGGTCAAAACGAGATTTCAGAGATTTCCAGAGGGCATAAGGGTCTTTTTTAGTCAGGTACTCATTTTTGAGATCGTGATTGAGGTGGTGACGGAGAAAAATAAGTGTTTTTGCCTTCTGGGCTGTAGTGCATGTAGAGTTTTCTTTTATTGCATCTTGCAGATCAGTAGATGTGAGATGCATTTCAACATCAAGTACCCAAGTAAGGAAGTTACTTCCATCGAGGGCAAGTTCGGCGAATTCACACTTTGCGAGAGCAACCATATTCTACAGGAATTATGAAGAATTTACTTAAAAAAAAATGGCCCATGTATGATTAAAAAGAATAATGGGCTTAAGAGTATTTAGTGTATGAGATCCAAAAAAAAAGGAGATAATTATTTGTGCTTTAAGTAAAAAAAAAAAAGGGACCCAAGTATAAACTTAAGCCCAAGGTACTAGGTCCAAAATAAAAACAAAATTGGGCCCTATTTTTATATTTGGACCGTGTAGTTGCTGTGCATAGGACATAAGCTAGGTTTTTAATAGAAACATAACCTTAGCTCAAACGCCACCATAAAAAAAGGTGTTCGAAAAAAAAAACAGAGAAACGAGCGGAGAAAAAAAACGACAACGTGATCGCCGGGAAACCACTACTGCCGCCTGATGTCGCCGCCTTCGCCGTCATAGTAAAAGCGTCCTCCGTCGCTCGCCGCCGCAGCCGATCGAGACGACCGCCATCACCGGTCGAAAAAACAAAAAAAGGGTCCGCCATCGCAGCCACCATCGGCGGCGACTGAGGCGTCATCCGCCTATCGAATGACATAGAGTACAAAAAAAAGGTTTTATGTTCTTGTTTGTATGTTTGGATTCGATTTTCAAGTTTTGATAAATAAACATACATATATGATAGAAAGACATGATCTGTGTATTTCAATTCTTCTATATGTTTCATCTTAAATAGATATATATATATATATATATATATATATATATATATAGGCAGTATATCATAGGCCTGGGCATTTCGGTTCGGGTTAACCGAACCGAACCGAACTGAGCCGGTTCGGTTATGGACCGAAAAATCGATCGATCCCAAATGTGCAGAAACTGATCGGTTCGGTTTTTAACCGAACTGAACCGAAAACCGATCGGTTTTTTTTTTTTATAAAATATATATATATATATTTGGGAATATATTAGATTATTAGGCAAACCCTAAGGCAGTCCAGTCCACGACAGAGCAGTTCTCGGCTTCACGCACTCAGCTCTCCGACTCCGACCTCACGCACGTCGCAACTCTCACGCAAATCTCCGACTCTGAAGTCTGACCTCTCTTCATCTCCGACCGGCTGGTGCTGGTCAGCTTCTAAAGTCTCTTGATGGCGGAGGTAAACTTTCCTTAGTCTTTTTCTAGTTAATATCCTATAGCTTACCGCCTTGACTTACGCATAATGTTCTTGATATGATTTTGATGTTTTAGTTTTTCATTTGTAGTTTTTAATTGTTCATTTGTTCTTGTTCTAGGATTTTAAAATTTTTTAAATTTTTTCATTTTGATTTGGGGTTCTTGAATTTAAGGATATAATATCTGGCTATTTGAGTTTCAACTTGCCAATAAATCATCATAAATTTTTATTCTAACTGAAATTGAATTCCAGTAACTAGAATGAATTCCAGTCCAGTGAACTGGAATTTTCACTGGACTGGAATAACTGGAATGAATTCCAGTCCAGTGAACTGGAATTGAACTGGAATTTAATTCCAGTTCACTGGAAATATTTCCAGTTCGGAATTGAACTGGAATTTCCAGTTCACTGGAATTATTT
>NXFB01000025.1:150604-167092 GCA_002525835.2 Ipomoea batatas | reverse complement strand
AGTTAGATTGAAATAAACAGATTGTCTATCGAATTAAAAAAAAAAAAAGGCAGTATGTATATAAAAACAACTAAACAATCATACTGGGAGAATATCATGCATAGTAATTACAAATATGCATAAAAGGGTATATAAAAATACCGTTCACCAGAGCGTGCTGATAACGTGTTGAGAAAATATTTCCCTTTAGCTCTTCAACGTTCTTCCACCAGCAGATTGCAATATATGAATAATAAAATAGTATAGAGACAAAATATGAACAGCAGAGAAGTATAGAGACAATAAAGACAAAGTCTGTAGTAGCAAGACTAGCTTGTATTTCATCCTTTCATTCCATGGTATATATAGTACAACTATTACAACATAATGCCACAATGAATGTAGCTGTTACAAATCAATGATTAGACGTTACATAATCAGGATGACCGTTACAAATCAAGGCATAATGTCCATTTCAATTTATCTTTTATAACAATAAATTATATGTTGTAATGAAGCATGATCTTTCATATACTCCGTATATGTGATCGGATGAAGATACTCAACGATAGTAGAGCCTTGAAAATTGTAATTTGTCTAGGTTCCAAAAGAGCAAAGAATTGAAGTATTATTGGTAAACTCTTTTTTTTCTTTTTTTGGTGTATAAAAGTTTTGATACCGCCTCCACTGAGGTATGATCTCATGACCTCCCATTTGAGAAAGTCACTACATGTCACTTGACCACAAGGTCGAATACAAATCTAAATTCTAATAAGATGTAAAGTTTTTAGAAGTTTTTTTTTTTTTTTTTTGTAAATTCAGAGTTCTACCCTCAGACACAATGACTAATCCATTCACTACATTGTAGGTGTTGATAATATTAAGAAGATTGGGCTTTTGAATTAAATAGGCTAGCTTATGAGTTATTTATTAGGTCAAGGAAACGAGCTCAATTAATTAATAACTCCTCGAAAGAAATTATTAGAATAATGCGGGTTAAATTATTTTGGGATGTCACAGATTATAATTTTGTCCAGGACATGGTGGCTTCAGGCGAGCTCAATGTTAATTTTATCTCGACTAAAGATCTGTTGGCAAATATTTTCACCAAGGTTATTATTATTATTATAAATCTTAAATGATAAGTACCTCTTGGACACATCTATATATTCAAACACAAAAATATATATATATATATATATATATATATATATATATATATATATATATATATATTCAAATACCACTCATCTATAGTATCTCTTGAATCGGATAGACTATAATTGATAGTGTAAATACGAGCTTATGGACCTGAAATCAGGCGAATAACTTTCATGCAATCGGGCAAAGCTCTTAGAAGAAAATGATATTATAAGTGGATTGGGAACCTCAGCTAAAAAGTATCCTTCTTGCAATAAATGCGGGTATTTATAAGGTAGCTAGGTGGTGGAACAGGTTCAGCGCGCTCGGCATGTTAGGCACGTGGAACATATGCACCAAGACATTTTTATGTTGTACTATGACAGTACACGTGGCACGAGATCCTCCTAGTCTTTAGGGAAAGATGCATGCGGCTCCAAGGCATTAAGTTCGGACCGAGCTTATGTATTGTAATGGTAGAACGTCATTGTGGTAATTTAGGGTTCCAGGAAGGTCAGTCATCGAACATGGTCGGGAAGCCAGTCATGTCAGTAAGAGTGGAAAAAAGTACAAGATGGGACTGAGTGGGGCTGTTTGACCGACCTAAATGGAGTAACTGACCGTATGTACAATCCCGAGGGATATTCCCTATCAAGTAGCCCCCCTAGTCTGGTAGCTGACGTCCTTCAGTGTGGAAGGTAGCAGACTATGTTTAGCTTTGCATTGAATGCGACGAAGAAGATAAAAGGTTGACACATCTGGTACGAACACGTGTTGAGCGAGAAACGTTCTCATGATCTACACCTTGTCGGTTCACTGAATCGATTCGTCTTCCTCCGCGAATCCCTATAAATAGGGATTTTAATGAAGTTTCGTCACGCGTCTTTCAAAGCTCGAAATCGGAGCCTCCCGATCTCCTACTCTTACTAATCTCATCGTGCTGCATCACCGTTATCACTTTAAGTGCTCATTGTATTAAGTAAGTATCACCTTTCGACCTTCTTCATTTAACTCTGTTATTATTTTGATTTTGCGCAAGAATCGGCTTCCTAAGCCGCTTTGCGGTCGGGCCTTATGAGCTAAACACAACCTCCCTTACCGTATAGGGAGCTACCATGTCGAATTCAGACGGTCAAACCGCTTCTGCGCAAGATTATGATGGAGAGGTGGATGTCACTCCGACCAACATTTCGTTTGCTAACTCTACGAGATCTCCTCGGGAAAGTAGGGAGGTCGGGTTGACGTCGAAGCACCAGGGCAAGGGAAATCGCCTCGGGTGGTCATATCCGCCCTGCATTCTAAGCTCTCAAGTCTTTCTCCTTCTTCCCGGGATAATCTCTTAACTACCCTTCCTCCCCTACCGGTATCCTCTTCTAACCCCGTTTCGCTTCCGACCTCATCGGCCCAACCTTCTTCTTCTACGGGAATGTCCGCAAACACACTTGTTTGCTTACTCTTTCTGAGCTGAAAGAGATATCTTCCTTACTCACAGGGCATTTGACGTTTAAAACTCATCGGTCCTTGGGAAACGTTATTGACCGTACTCAAGATGATTGGTTAGGGATTTATCTGGACTCCCTCAAGGCCCCATTAACCTTCTCATTCTCTTCATTCCTCCTTTCTTTTCTGCACCACTATAAGGTCTTGCCTAGGCAGATCGGGCCAAATGCCCACTATATTATCACGTGTTTTCCTCAGATATGTGCTCGACATGGCATCCCTTGCACCATGGAGCTATTTAATTTTATTTTTGTTGTTCGGCATATTTCTCCCAAGCATGGCGGGACGGGGGTTTGCTTATGGTTTAACCCCGGGGTCATTTTTGTAGCATTCCACACCTTCCAGACAACAAACGTTGGAAGAATCAGATCATTTCTGTTAAGTACGTGTGGAAGCTACCAGTCTCCCGAGTTTGGTCTACTCATTACACCAAGCATGCATACCCTCCTCAAACCCGAGCACTCAAAGACGCAGTTGCCAAAATCTTCTCTGAGTTTTATGATTACTTAGAGAGCTACAAGGAGGCCTACTTTCAAGCTCCAGATTACAATCGGGATGAAAAATACGGTCCTCAAAGGGCGACCGTGACGGTTGCGGTCTTGACCCCTCTTCCCAGTTCGAGCACTGAAGGTTAAAGCGATTGAAAGTGACCACATGGTTTGTGTTTTAGCATAACGTCGACTAATGGTTTATTTCCTTTTTTTCTTTTGCAAGAATGGTCCTAAAAAAGGGTTTGCTACCACCTCCACCAAGCCCAAGAAGCCCCGACCTAAGGTTTCTCTAGTTGGGAATAAGGCGATTCATCCTTCCACACCTACTACCGAACAATCAGTCCCTACCGCCTTTCCGCTTGAGACTGCCCAGACCACGACTTCCGCCACCGACCTCCAGGTCGCCCGGGCACCCAGCAAATGGGGGAAAGAGAATGCTGCTGACTCAGACGTCGAGAAGGTTACCCCATCAAGAGGCACAAACACTCCAGCCCTCTAGGGTCCACTCCTGTCCTTGACGCCTTGCGCATGGGAGGAGAACAAACAACGAATCTTCTTGAGAAGATTCAGACTATGATTCCCTCTCGGGAAGCTATAATGGGTCTAGAAACTAATCAGGTCGCGGGGTAGATTACTCATATGTTTGCTTGAATTCGCAGATTTCCCATATGACTACCGATCTCTTCTACCGAGCTAAGGCAGCCGAAAATGTAGTGCGGAAGCAGATCGATCCATTGAAAAAATGTCTTGCCGTGAAGGATGCTCAGGAGAAGGAGCTAAAAGAGAAAGTGAAGGCGCTGGAGGAGCGGGTCGCCTCAATGGAACAGGAGGTCAAAGCTGCCAAACGAGAGACGACCGAAACAAGTAAGAAGATGTCTGACTATGCTAGTCTCTCAGCCTTCCTTTTTCTGCATCCGTACTGATGCCGAAGCTTTTTTCCAGGCTTTCATTCATAATGAGTTTGGAGAAGAGTTGACCTGGATTTACGGGAAGTGGGCGTACTCTTCCGGTCAACATGCTATGCAGTAAGAAATCCACACGGCCCTTACGGAATCGTTGAATGAGAAAGACCGCGACCATTATGGAGAACATGCTAGATGATGTGCCCGACCCAAGGCCTATGCCATACGCTGACCCTCCGACTACAACTGAATCTCCCACCTAATGAAGTTTTAGTACCTTTTGTTGTTGTCTTTTAAGTGACTTCTCTAAGAGCTCCGCCTTAGTTTTGTGTCGAACATAATTACTTTTTATTTGTATGTAATAAATTGTTTGTTTTGATTTCACCACCCGTCCTCACTTTCGCATTTGCTCAACCTCTTGGAATGTTCGTATTGATACGGTCCCATTACGGACTTGATCACTTCATCTCTAGGGTCAACTGAATTAATGCAAATCCCAACGTGATCCCGACACAAAGGACTTGGTTTCTAGGGTCAAGCCCACACTAGGGCACCTCGATCAAAGGATCCGTATTGATACAGATGACTGGGAGAGGGCAGACCTGCACCAAGGGGCAATCATAAGGCCCATGGTAAAGAGTTATGATCAAGAGATCTGAACTGAGCCAAGGGATCAGGCATTAGGCCCATGGTCGGGCACCTCGATCTATTTATCGGAATGATCCAAAGGATCAATCATTAGGCCCATGGTCTGGCACCTCGATCAAGAGATCGAAACTTATCTAAGGGATCAGGCGTTAGGCCCATGGTCGGGCACCTCGATTAAGAGATCGGAATTGATCTAAGGGATCAGTTACTAGGCCCATGGTCAGACACCTCGATCTACAAATCGGACTAATCCAAGGGATTAGGCATTAGGCCCATGGTCGGGCACCTCGATCTAGATATCGGACTGATCCAAGGGATCAGGCGTTGGGCCCATAGTCGGGCACCTCGTTCATAAGTAGAGTAACCGTTTAAAACAATGAGAATAGTCTTCCATAATTTCTTCGGTCACCCACATCATTACAGGTAGATCATGATCTAATTCTAATGATAAAATAGAACTAGGTTCTCGGAATTCCAGATTCGGTCTACCGGTTTCCCCATAGTAGTATTCAGCTTGTACGTACCGGGACGAACCACCGCAGTAACCACATACGGTCCTTCCCAACTCTGGGTGAGCTTCCCACTATCTTGGGGTCGGTTGGCTTCACGCTTTCAAAGGACGAAGTCCCCGACTTGGAAATACCGCGGGCGAACCCGGGATCATGATATGTCTTGACCTTCTACTAGTACTCAGCCATCCTTTGGGCTGACAACTATCGTCGCTCCTCTAAGCAATCGAGGTCGGCGACCATGAGAGAGTCATTTTCATCTTCTTTGAACACGCTTTCACGGCTGTCGGGATCCACGCCTCAAGAGGTAATCTTGCCTCAGCTCCATAGACTAACGCAAAAGGGGTTTCCTTTGTAGCTTCTCTAGGAGTTGTTCGGTATGCCCATAAGATGTACGGGTCGTGATCATGGCTAACGGTTCCACCTCCACCCATTTCGAAAAGTAATCGATTGCGACATTGATGAACATTTTCTTCCCTAGGAGCTCGGGGAATGGTCTCACGATGTCTACCCCGCCGAGCTTACTGTCTTGTAGAAGGTGGCCGGTCGTCCTAGGAGTTTTGAATAGATCTAACATGATTCACATTTTTTTGCTAGCTCCTCGCAATCATGTTGAATAGAAAGCCAGTAGTATCCAATGAGCATAATCCGTCGTGCCAAGGAACGGCCGCCTTGATGAGCCGAGCATATGCAGGAGTGAAGCTTGGTCATCGCCAGATCTGCTTCGAACTGATTAAGAGACCACATCAATGGTCCGCCACATGATCGACGATACAAGCAACCTTCTACAACCTGAAATCGCGGAGCTCGTAACTTAGTTTTTCCTACTCTACCCACATCATCCGAGAGGTTACCGGTCTGTAGGTACATCACCAGCTCTGTTATCCAATGGTCTTCTTCCCCTAATTATTGCACAGGCAAGACATCAATAGCCGCATTCGGCACATGTAGGGTCCGAGCAATTTTTGAAATGTGTTCAGGGGCCTCGTGCACAAGTTTAGATAGGATGTCGGCATCAGCGTTCTCAACTCATGGAACATGTTCCACCGTGTATGATTGATAGGTATTCAAACTGCCCACTGCCAAATCTCATAATTGTGCAAGCTGATCACCTTTGGTTTCAAAATTTCCCTAGACCTGCTTGACTACCAATGCGGAGTCGGTGCGAATTCTGATTGATGTTGCCCCAAGGGCCCTTGCATGGTTGATACCGACCAGAAAAGATTCATACTCAGCCTCATTATTCGTGGGGGAGAATTGGAAGATGAGTGCATAATAGAGCTTGAACCCCTCGGGGTTGATGATGACAATTCCCCCTCCTGAGCCCTTTTTACTGCTTGAACCATCAGTTGCGATTTCCCAAACGTCTTTAGGGTTACTCAGAGTTGCCTTTTCGATATTCGCATAGGACACTCGACCAAGAAGTCTGCCAGTGTTTGTCCTTTAATTGCTGGTCCCGGCTTATATTCAATAGCAAATTATGTCAGCATCATGGCCCACTTTACCATCCGACCTAATGAGCTGGTCATGCGAATGACAGCTCCGATAGGTTGATCTGTAGGTACTCTGATCGTTCTCTCCTGGAAATATGGGGCAAGTTTTTTTGTTGTTGTGTACAAGGCAAACACGAATTTCTCGATTCGTGAGTAGCGGAGCTCGGGTCCTTGAAGGGCATGGCTGACATAATAAACTAGGCGCTGGACGTTGGTGTGGTCGGTCTGACAAAGCACAGCGCTAACCGCCCTGTCCGCAACTGCTAGGTACATCTCTAGGTCCTCGCCGGGTTCCAACTTTGAGAGAACAATCGGGGACATCAAATATTCTTTAAGGCCTTCAAATACTTTCTGAAAATCCTCATCCCACATAGAGTTGTTGACCTTCTTAAGGTTTTTAAACAATGGTTACGTCCGTTCAGCTAGCTTCGACAAAACATGCACGTAGATCCCAAGCGTGATCAAGTGTGGTCGTACTCTTGACGAGCATATCGTTAATATAGACTTCCATGGTTTTCCCGAGCAGCTCCTCAAAAAGGTTATTGAACATCCGCTGGTATATAGCTCCAACATTTCTCAAGCCAAAAGGCATCACCTGGTAACAGAAGAGACCATCAGGGGTGACGAATGTGGTCTTGCTCTCGTCCTCGACCGCTATCATAATTTGGTGGTATCCCTTAAATGCATCCATGAAACTCATGAGCTCAGCGCCCGCAGTTTCATCTACTATCTAATGTATACTCGGAAGAGGATAGGGATCGAGGGGGCAAGCTTTGTTCAAGTTCGTGTAGTCGACACACATTCGCCAAGCGGGAGATTTAGGAACTAACACAACATACGCTACCCAATCTAGATACAAAACCGGTCTTATGTGCCCAATCTCATATAGGTCTTTGACCTCTTGTCGTAAAAATTCCCTCCAGTCTGCCGAAAGGTGCCTCTATTTCTTCTTGACCGGCCTAGCGGTCGAGTTGACTGCCATTCGGTGACAAATGACTTCCCGGTTAATTCTAGGCATATCACGCGGAGTCCACACGAAGATGTCCTTATATTCCCTTAAGACTTCCAGAATTGATAATCTTAACGCGGGAGTTAAAGAAGTTTCAATCTAGACAATTCTCTCAGGAAAAAGTTCGTCCAGGACTACTTACTCGACCTCTTCAGACGGCTCAGGTTATTCTCTCTTCTCTTCATCCCTTCTCTTGGAAATGGTATTAATTTGGTATGTTTTAGTCTTTTGCTTTTATACTGCCTTAACGTAGCAACGGCGAGTCGATCGCACGTCCCCTTGAAGCACTCCGACCCCTTCTAGAGTTGGAAACTAAAAGCACAAGTGCGACATTGATATGACCGCACCGAGCTGAGTAATCCCCGATCTCCCCAATATGGTGTTATGCACACAGGCCAGGTTCACAACCGCAAACTCCATATCAACCTTTAAGACTCGTGGATATGTTCCTACCTCCACAGGCAGTCGCACTCTCCCTTCCGACTATATCAGATCTCTAATAAATCTAGATAATGGGGTTCGAACCGGTGTCATCTGTGGCACCCCAACCTCACACAGGCTGAGATAGATAAAACCTCAACGCAACAGCTGCCTAACTCAACCAAACATAACATAGCGGAAGCGAATTTAAAACCTAAGGGGCGTCATGCCACATCTAGGTAAGATAACACGGCCTAGATGCACAGGCTAACCATAAAAACGGAACTGAATAAACGATAATCCTTAAATATATCTCAAAGCATCCAACAACTAAACCAAAGTATATAGAATTCTCAAAACGGCACACAGGCCAAAGCATAAGTCTACAATATAACCACTATCTAAGCCTCCTCATACGGGTGTATCTCTATCGCGCTCACGCATAGACTTTAAGGCAAACCTGGAAAACACACAAAGAACAATTAGCAAAAGACTGCTAAGTAACCACCATTCACACCCGCAAGGAAGTATAGATATACATATAAGCTTGTAAATAGGTTTACACACCCATATAGAATATCAACGCCAACAAACTGTTCATTAGTTCAAATCAGATACTCAACAACGATAAACTGAACGAATCAGAAACCAAGACTCATCCAAACAAAGCCAATATCCAATAACGAGAGTACAATACCACGAATCCATAACAAGATATCAACTGAACAACAACCATAAGGAATCCAACCAATCATAACCAAGAATGACAAGGTATCAACCGAATAAACAAAGGAACCCACGAATATACCAATCAAGAAAGAATCCCAACTCCAACCTCCGAACCCTCATACCAACCATCATACCAAGTCAAACCCACAGTCAGAAGTCAGAAGTCAATCCCGGAAAACCGGTACACAGGGGTGATGAGCCCAATCACAGGGACCGAAGTCCAATCACAGGGACCGTAGTCCAATCACAGGGACCGACAGTCCAATCACAGGGACCGAAGTCCAATCACAGGGGTAATCAACCCAATCACAAGGACCGAAGTCCAAAGTCAGTAGTAGCACAGTCAGATCACCCATCAACCTCCAAAACATACTCAAGGATCCACAACCCAATCTCATACTCAACTCAGCCCAAGAACCATCACTCAGAGTGCTCATCTCAGATATGAACACCAACCAACTCCCAAATAATAGACTCATACAAAGGACCAAGAGGTACGAATAAATACTCAGAATCAAGATACAAATATCCAATAGAATACTCCAACAACTTCAAAACAAAGAAGGAAGCAAACAACGGATCACTCACTTCTACCAAACACTACCCTTACTCTCACAGAAAACCCCAACGGTTACATTTTCCCGCTAGAGCTTCCTGCAAGAGCAATTCTCACACACCGAATCAGACTCAGCTCAGAATACAAAGAAAGGCTTCAGAATACAAAGATCAGATCACAATACACCAAAATTCCATCCAACAGAGGTCAAATCACATGGAAATCCAATCAATCTAATAATCATAACAACACTAGGCAAAGGATCAAGACACAAATCCAAGAATCCAATAGACACGATCAATAATAGGCTAATAATCAAGGAATTTCAGGATTTCCAGATCACCAAATAATATCATATAGAGTGAGTGTAAAATAGATTTTGATGGACATAGTGGTTACCTTTGAAGCGTAGTTAAATCCAAAAGCGAATTACTCCAAAGCAACACCAAACTCAAAGCTCGGTTCATAATCGTGAACCTGAAGAATTAATATAACCTAATACCATTACTAAGACTATTAATAACAATACTAATATTGACATTCCTAATCGGTCCGTTATAACCTATAATTCATGCTTAAGGCTAATGTAACATGATTATGAATTATACTTAATTAATTACTAACTAATACTAAAACAAGGGTGTGACCACTAATAATATTAATCTAACTTAAGCTATAGCATTACAACTTAATTCTAAAACTTATGAGCTTAATTATAATAACCAAAACATTTACCTTAAACATAAGGTTAACCCCCGGGTTCGAACTCGCGCCCTCCGGCTCAACACACCAACACCATGCCACCAGACCAAATCGCCTCGTTGTGCTTAGTTTCGCATCCTCTGACTCTTATTCTCCACGCAACTCCCGGCCACCATTATTGGAAAGGAGAGGAAAGGCGCCGACGTTGCTGGTTCGCCGTTCGCTCGTCGTGAAAGGCTACTGCTGACGGAGATTCGAGGTCGCGAAGTTGTCCGCTCTTGCCGTCCGGTGCCGGGGCCGAGGAACTTCGTCGCTGGAAGGGAGAAACGCCGACGCCGATTACTACCGCCGCTACTTGCGTTAGACGGAGAAAGGGCTCCGCTAACTTCCTCCGCTGCTGCGTTACGGAAGGGGGTAACGGAGAGGAGAGAGCCGCCATGGTTGCCCGCTGCCTTCGTCGCTACACTCTGTTCTCGTCTGACGGAGAATGGAATGCCGCTAGTCTACCCCGCTTCCTTGTTCCGGCCAAGCTCCCTACGCTGCCCTGTCACTCGCCGCCTGGAGTTCGCCCATGCTGTCGCAACGCCGAAGACGGAAGGAGGGAATAATCGCCGTCGCCGCCGCCAACCACGATCACGCACCAATGCCACCACCCGCTACCATCGCCGTTGCTCTGTCGCGCCGGAAACAGAGGAAGACGACGTCCACCCTTGTCGCCGTAGCCCTTAATACTCAAATGCTAAACCACCTTCACTCTACTACCGCTTCAATGATCCATCTTCTCTGGTTCGTGGCTTCACCAACAACATCCTAACTTCATCGTCAACAACAGCAACCACACCACCAGTCACCATCGCATCTCCGCTTCTTCATCGCTATTCGAAAGGAGAGAAACCGGAATAGGGAAGGAGAGACATTGGACGAAAGAAAACCGGACCCAGGTTCGTTGCTCCGCCGCCGGCTGCCGCCCGTCGCCATCAGAGTTCATGGTGGTTCGCTGGTCGATAAACTGCGGAGGGGGAGAGAGACGAGAGATATCGGAGAGGTACGGGAGAGGGAGAAACGAGAGGCAGAGAAGGGAAAAACGTTTTTCTTGGCTACTATGCTTTTGGAAGGAGAAGGTCAAAACCACATTCTATTTAGGGTAGGTTTCTAAAATGGGCTATGGCTATATTGGGATGGTTGGATCAAACATTGTTATATTATAATTATATTGGACTTTAGGATAGTTTATTGGGTCCATAGCCCTATGATAAAATAATATAGTGTGGGCTATTTAGAGGAGTTGGGTCAATTTAAAAGAGTTGGGTCACCAACCATAGTGTATGCTATATATATATATATATATATATATATATTATATATATATATATAATATAATTATATTCTCATAAGAAGTATAAGAATTATGTTATAAGCCCATGATTATGTATATATATATATATATATATATATATATAGCTACAGAAACATTGGCTATAGACTATTATTATTGATCATAAATATAAATTATATATATAAGAATATATATATATATATTCCCAAGCCCATAGAAAATAATAATACTTATAATTATTTAAATAATTATTTAATAAGAAAATAACCCCTTATAATATTCAAGAGAGTAGTAGGAATTTTCGGGGTGTTACACTCTACCCCCCTTAAAAGGAGCTTCGTCCCCGAAGCTCAGAAAACGTTTTGGGGATAGAGAGTTACAAACTAGTACGATAGTACATATAGGGAAAATATTTATATAGTGTACGCCCAAATTTGGAAAATTTTGACCCAACGGAGAAAGGGAATGAAAGGTTTAAGGTGTAAGGTTCAAGAACGATCACCGGTTATGAACAGAGTCGAGAGTTATCAAGGTTACGACTTAGGGAATATGGTTGTCACCTTGCGCATGATATTTTCAAGAAACACACTAGATCAACGTTCGGGAGGATGGGGATGATTTCTGAATGTCAAGTTCTTTAAAGGAAAGAGGAGACACGGCTTCAAAAGACAATAAGGTCTGGGTTCAAAGAGGTCAAAAGAATTTCTAAATTTAAGGGAGCATCGAGTTCTTTCAACAAAAGAATGAACGAAAGGATCCTGGCTTCGAGGACAGATAAGCACGAGATTGAAAACACAGGAGGATTTTTCCAACGATAGGGTATTTACCTTATTCCAAGAGGTGAAAGAGATTAGGTTTCAAAAAGAGTTAAGAACGAGGTTTCAAAAGATAGAAATGATTTGTCAATGATAAGGTATTCAGTTCTTCGAGGGGAGAAAGAAATTCAATCTTGAAAGGAGATGAGAATAAGATTTAAAAATAGACTGAAGGGATGTCTCCACGAAAGGATATACAATTTCCAAGAGACGAGAGAAATTCGGTTTCAAGGATCGATAGTAATGAGGTCCAGAAAGATAGAAAGGATTCTTTAACGGTAGGGTATGCACTTTTCCAAGAAGGGAAGACAAATTCAGTTTCAAGCTAAGATGAGATAGGGATTTAGAACAGATAGAAGGGATGTTTCAATAAGAGGGCACCTAGAGTTTCAAGAACAAAGAGGATTTAGTTTCCAAGAAGAGATAGGAATAATGATTAGAATAGATAGAGGGATTTCTCAACGATAGGACAATTTGGATTTTAAGGATAAAGGAGGAATTCGGCCTAAGAAGGGTAAGGAAGTCTCTCAACTCTAAACGGTTTCTTCGGGTTGATGATTTGACCACGACACTCTGACCGGTTGACGTGTTATAACCTTGCTACTGACGAAACGCGAGTATAGAATGCAGATAACTCCACTTTAGAAATAACCGAGGATTAAGCTAGCCCTTTAGGTTCACTTCGGTTGATCTTAATCTTTTGACGGTTGGGTCTTGATATTCGGTTGCTTCGGTCGTCTACTAGCTTGCTTAGTTTACCCCTTTATTTATTTCTTGTCACTGAGGTTCCTTCCTTAAAGTGCTTGCACGAGAAACCACGTTCAAGGTGCACCGAAAAGGTTACACGAGGTTCACTTCACGGAGCCATACACCTCTTGCTTATGGCGTTTCTTCTTATCTTCGGGGATCTTAAGCGTTCAAGTGCTCCTTTCTACTTGACTTGATCTTCCTTGTTTTGGAGGTTGCAACTTCTAGCTTGTTCCTTTGTTGTCGCTTCAGGGATGGGTAGGACCATCTTACGGCTTGGGCATCCCAACTTCAAATTCTAATTCTTCATGTAATGTTAACTTCGAGTTTAACTTGCACGAGGTTCTTCATCACTAATCCCGAAAGCTCCTGTTTGGCGTGCTTTAACTCTTTCTTGACGCGTCAGCACCCGCTATTGTCGTTTCCTCGTAGCCGAGGGTCTTCGAGTCTTCAGTCTCAAGGTCCTATCACGTTCTTTGTCTTGTGTTGAACTTCAGTTGTACGAACTTGTTCTTCAAGTCTAGAGGTTAACGGAGATCTTGCAGACGATGCTATTCGCGCGAAGACGCCAATCCTAGGGAACGTAGACTGTTGTCGTTGACTCCAAGTTGCGGGTACATTGGTCTTCTTTGACGAGCCGCCAGATCTTCTGTTTGCTTCAACGCATACGGAGCTATCCATCGTTTCGCGTCAACTAGCTACTTATTCCTAATCTAAAGCAGGCTCCTAAGCAAAACTAAAACGAAGCAACTTAACTAAAAGCGATTAAGACTTACCCGAGAAGACGAGCCGCAAGCTGCAAACAACAAGGTTAACAAGGCACATATAATATAAACAGATAAGGCGTGTCCTCACCGCGATTTCCTAGAATTCACACATCCTAGGATTCTCAAACTCCTCAATTCCTACTTAATCAAGTCCTAGAGTCTCAAAAGTTCAACCCTAGGATCTCTACTTAGACCTCAACACAGGCTCTGATACCAACTGTGACACCCCAACCTCACACAGGCTGAGATAGATAAAACCTCAACGCAACAGCTGCCTAACTCAACCAAACATAACATAGCGGAAGCGAATTTAAAACCTAAGGGGCGTCATGGCACATCTAGGTAAGATAACACGGCCTAGATGCACAGGCTAACCATAAAAACGGAACTGAATAAACGATAATCCTTAAATATATCTCAAAGCATCCAACAACTAAACCAAAGTATATAGAATTCTCAAAACGGCACACAGGCCAAAGCATAAGTCTACAACATAACCACTATCTAAGCCTCCTCATACGGGTGTATCTCTATCGCGCTCACGCATAGACTTTAAGGCAAACCTGGAAAACACACAAAGAACCATTAGCAAAAGACTGCTAAGTAACCACCATTCGTGCATCTAGGCCGTGTTATCTTACCTAGATGTGGCATGACGCCCCTTAGGTTTTAAATTCGCTTCCGCTATGTTATGTTTGGTTGAGTTAGGCAGCTGTTGCGTTGAGGTTTTATCTATCTCAGCCTGTGTGAGGTTGGGGTGTCACATCATCGACGAGGGGTCAAGCTTCAGCTTCTTAAACACTTCGGAATACAAGACGTTAATGCTACTCCTGGTGTCAATCATTACACACTGGTCTCCCACTCTAAGAGATGAGTGGAGTACATTTATAGTCGTTCGATCGTCCATTAGCTCGACTTCTCCGACCGCGTTCTTCCATTTTGCCAAAAGAATCTGTTAGGGTCTCCCCTTCCTTCTATTTTGCGGCTTCAAGATATGTGAAGTGCCGCCTGACGGCTTTAGAGGTCACAAAACGCTGCATAAATCTCTGAGCTAGTTCAACAAAATAGTCTATATATAGATCTCGGTTCTAGGGTTTTAAACCATTCGGCCACCCGTCCTTTTAAGGTGGAATAGAAAGCTCTGCAAATGACTGCGTTTGAGACCCCCATCATCAACATGTTTCCATAGTAAGAATTAATATACTCCTCGAGGTCCATCTTCCCGTTATATCCTTTATTCCCAAGGACTTGGAGGTTTATCGGGTAATGATAGTCCATAATTTTGTCGGTAAATGGGGTCGTCAATAGAGATGGGGCGACATCCTTAGAACGGGGGTTTTGCTCATTCTTTCAACGATTGAACTCCTTCCAGACCTGATCCAAGATCCCCCTAGGAGACTGTCCCTATGCTTCTCTGGCTCGGGCTCTATGTCTTTGAAGTCGGGAATTGCTGCTTTTTCCAGAGTTGCCTCTATAGCTGGTAACGGAGCAATCGACCGACACCCTTCTTCTCGTATTCTGAGCCGATCACGTGTAGATGGTCGTAATCGTTCAAATGCACTCCTCCTTAGGGGTGAGTCAGCCTCTGACCCCTTCCACCGACCACAATCTGTTCCGAACAGGTCTACGCAACTACGACGATTAATCTTGTTGTCCGAACGGCGCTCTTCTCTCGGACTGTACGCGACGGAGCTCTGGCTCGCTCATGGAGAAATCTCTCGCTGGAGGTATAGCAGGGGCGTTCGGGATACATGGTCGACCCCGGTTGGAACGAGTACGGCGGGAAGCATAGTATTGGGAGTGTGCTGCTGCCACCAATGGTAATTCTAGTCGGGAGCAACCATTGGATCGGTTTTACCATGTATGGGTAAGGCACCGGAGTTGGCCCTGGTTGGTACATTGGTACCTCATGAATAACATTGATCGGATCTTGCGCAGCTTCATCAGGTCCATCGTTTACTCCCATACGTGCATTCAAGTGAGATCGCAAGTCCTCGCTCTCAGCAGCGAAATTATTAAGAAATCCCATGTCTTCTGTTTCAAGTTCGGCGAAGAAGTCCATATCTGGGTACATGCTCGGTTGTTGGTGAAGACCGGCTTTCCGCTCGGATCCCCACAGACGGCGCCAAAAATGATAGTGTAAATACGAGCTTAAGTACCGTATGATATACGGTTATGGACCTGAAATCAAGCGAATAACTTTCATGCAATCAGGGGAAGCTCTTATAAGCAAATGATTGGGTCATATATAAGTGGATCGGGAACCTTAGCCAAAAAGTTCCCTTCTTGCAATAAATACGGGTATTTAAAGGGTAGGTGGGGGAACAGTTTCCGCGCGCTCGGCATGTTAGGCACGTGGAAGACATGCACCAAGACATTTTTATGTTGTACTATGATCGTACAAGTGGCACGAGATCATCCTAGTCTTCAGGGAAGGATGCATGCGACTCCAAGGCATTAAGTTCGGACCGAGCTTATGTTCGGTAATGTAGAACGGTATTGTAGTAATTTAGGGTTCAAGGAAGGTTGGTCATCGAACATGGTCGGGAAGCCAGTCAGGTCGGTAAGAGTGGGAAAAGGTACAAGACGGGACTGAGTGGGGTGTTTGACCAACCTAAATGGAGTAACCGACTGTATGTACAGTCCCGATGGATATTCCCTATCAGTAATAAATTTTCATGCAAATACTTCGTCAAAAAAAATTTAAAAAAAAAAAAACTTCACAAAAATAAGAGTTCGCAACCT
>NXFB01000025.1:98983-123951 GCA_002525835.2 Ipomoea batatas | reverse complement strand
CTTCATCTTCCTTGCACCTGTTGGACGGAATCCGGCCAAAATGCCGTCGCCCTTCTCTCCTTCTTTTTGGTTTTCTTTCTTCACCATTTTCAATGGCTACTTGACTATTGGGTGGTTCTGACCATTTAATTAAACTAATTTAAAAAAATATTGATAAAAGAATGTGGGTGCATATTAATTAAACCAAAATATCGTCTGCTTCTGACCATTTTCAATGGCGACCGATTGCGGCGGCTCCGTCGCCGAATTCCTGCTTCATTGCGCACCGTGGCGTACCCAGCAAAGGAATGTGGGTGCATATTAATTAAATAGCCCAGACTCCAAAGCCGCAGCGAGCTTGCAGCTCCGCAAGACCGCCGCGGTGCCGTCTTCACCTCTAGATTTCGGTCAAAATTCAGCTGTACTTGGCCGACTACTTTTGAAGAAGAAAACGATCGCAGAAGTAACAAAGAAGAAGGAAGAAGAAGGTGGAATGACCGATTTGCCCTCCGAATTAAACAAATTAAAATAGATTAGAAGATTCCGGCGATAATTGGCCGGCAATTTGGCCGGATGGACCAAATTTGTTAAAAATTGCATAGTTACAGGACTAAATTGTTAGTTTTTAAAGTTATATAAAAGTAATGTGTTGTGTGTATGTAGTAAATTACTTTATATAAAAGTAATTTACTACATACACACAGTACGTACATTACTTATATTAAAAAAAAAAACAAAAAACAAAAAATAGGCGGGTAGCCTGCGGCCCGCCAGGCCCGCCCCGCCAAGCCCGCGGGCCTTGGCGGGGCGGGCCAAAAACGCCCGCTCTTTGGCGGGCTTCAATTTTCGAAAGCCGCCCCCTACCTAATTAGGGGGCGGGGCGGGCCGGTCTGGCGGGCTAAGCCCGTTTTGACGGCTCTAGATGGACCGACCTAACCGGACTTAGTACATATGTTTCACTATTACATTTTCTAGGTACAAGTTTAGAACGTATACAATTTGCATGGTGCGACATTCATTTAAGAATTAAAAAAGAATCTAAAAATTCTAAAGAGACCCCAGGCAGCTTTTTTAGAATACAAGCAAGCATTTTTAATTTGGGCGCGCGACTAAGAGCAACATTATCAATGGTTTTTTTGGAGATAATGTCAGATCTTTTGCCATGTTGGAAGGAGAGAGGAGAAGAGAGAGAGGGTGAGGGAAGCTTCTGTAAAAATGGAGTTATTAGCACAGTAAATCTGACAAAACATTGAAGGAAGCTTCGCCGCTGTGCTCCGCCTACCGGGAGTTATTAGCTGCGCCAGGTGGGCGCGTCAGGCGCGCTTGACATGATCTTTTTTTTTTTTTTTGTTTTAAAAATCATTTTTGTTTTTTTTTTCTCCCTCCCATTTTCACTTTCCTAATCACACTTACAATGCAAAAACTTCTAAAATACCGCGAAATAACTCCATTGATGGTGATGCTCTAAGAGTCTGGGAACAGGATTAGTCAGCAACGCCCGACCCGCGATCGATCCGCGGTCAAACTGACTGGACTCTTCGACGGGCAACTATCGTGATCAAAGAATTCAAGGTCCCCGGGATGATATAATCGACGCGGTATAGCTTCGAGTTGCACGACTGGACTCGTAGATACGATTCATGAGAAGGTCGCAACATGCAGGGTCCCTGCTATAATCTTGGTAATTGGTTTGGATACCTCAGACCGCTTGGGAAATATAGTTGGGTTAGACTCTAGCTCATAGGTCGGGAACAATCGTTGATGCTCAGGAGTTCACGGACGACATGTTGCTAGCCACTTAGAGTGAGGTTCGCTCCCTCATTATCTTCCGTCTCCCTTGCCGAAACTCTAGACTTAGACCGCTCAGGGAATACGACTGATTATCCCTTATGAAGTTATGGTAACCACTTTGATATCAGGGAATGAAAATCTATATGCTATGTTTGAAAAGCTTTGAACTTGATATTGCAGAAGAGACGCAGGTGACTCATCAATTTGTTCAGGAACTAAGGAAATGCTCGCGGTGCTCAAGCTGACAATCTGGCAACTGGCGACTCTCTCACCTCTGCTTTGTGAATCATCGAGCTCATACAACTGATCTAACCGGGAATGTCGTGAGCTAGTGCTCTAGCCATGATGAGAAACAAGCCAAAGTGACAGGTCAACAAATTCCGGGGAAGCTTAGCTAGGCTTGAATAGATAATCTGAATCGCTCAACCGGTCAGGCTAGCTTGGTGATACTCAGGGCAATTTGAACGTCGAAATCTGGGTGGTTCTCAGTAATTCATGTTTACGCTTAATCGACAATCCCATTCAGTGGCCTTCGCGTTTATACTTGTTTTGGGTCTATGAGATGGTAGGTTATTAGCATGTATAGAGGGGTAGTCTAGTCCTTTCCATACCATAGGCAGTTGCAACCACCTTTACCGCCATTATCACCCTCTATATATACTTTGTGTCTTGATTTTGTTGAATAAGATTTTCCCATTCCATCATTCTGTTTTCTTCCGCAACCACCCTGAGCTTCTCACTTGCTCTCACAATATGGTATCAGAGTAGAGAAGGGCTAGCTACGCCGCTACTATGACTGGAGAATCCAGCCACCAGTCACGGTCATCAACTCCGGTGAATCAGTCGCCGATCCGCACCGGCAATCCACAGAGGAACGCCGCTCCACACAAGAACAACAGACGTCGAAAATCCACTGCATCTGAACAGCAACGAAAGCACGAACGCCATTCTTGTGTCTCCTCCACTCGCCGGTAGTAGCAATTACGGCACATGGAGCATTGCGATGCGCGTTGCGCTTGAAGTAAAAAACAAGTGGGGGATTGTGAATGGAAGCATCACCGAGCCGGAGATGTCACATAGCCAATATCCGGTGTGGAGAAGATGCAATCTCATTATCTGCTCCTGGATTTGCAAATCTGTGCATCCTTCGATTGTTCAAAGTATCATGCACATGGAGGAGGCCACACGTGTCTGGAACGATTTAAGAAAGAGGTTCGAGCAGCGCGATCCACACAGAATTTCTATCCTTCAGCGAGAGATTTACGATCTAAAGCAAGGTAATCTCTCGGTCAATGAATATTATACAAAATGTCGTGGTTTATGGGAACAAATGAATGAGATGAGGCCTTTACCTATCTGTAAATGTCAACCAAAGTGTTCCTGTGACTTGATTGATGAGATCAGTAATGAAAGAGAGACAGATCAGATTATGCGCTTTCTCTAAGGATTAAGCGATGAATATAACACATTGAAATCAAACATATTAGTTCTCGATCCACTGCCTGACATCCACAGAGTGTATGTTATGATGGAGAAATTTGAAAGACAACTACAGATTATAAGTCCGAGTGGATTGGAAATTACTCACGCAAATGCAGCTCATGTGAGCCAACAAGTGAACCTGACCACTAATGAAGACCTTGCTGCTGCAGTCCATTACCTCAATAGCCGAAAGAACTTCAATAATACTGGAAACAGAGTTGCTAAGTGCACTTATTGTGGAATGAATGGCCATACAGTGGAGAAATGCTACAAAAAGCATGGCTATCCACCCGGATGGGTGCAAGGTTTCAAATCGAAGGGGAGACAACCTACACCAGCATTCACAAGTGCCAATGATCATCAACTGTCCAGTGATCAGGTGCAGCAACTTCTCTCTCTTTTGCAGAACCAAGGAGGACACAGTCAGAAACCTACCTCAGCTGCTGTCTCCCTTATACCTACTTTCCATGAAGAAGTCCATCCAAATGAAGGCAAGTGTTCTTTTAATAATCAGATTAATTCAATAGCTTTGGAACACTCTACATGGATTCTAGATTCAGGTGCTACTAACCATTTTGCTTGTTCTTTGGATTTCTTTGATGATTATCGTATGGTTAGAGGGGTTGTTGTTAACCTACCTAATGGCAGTAGCATTGAAGTGAAACACGTGGGAAATATAAAGCTGAATGATGAATTATGGCTGAGAAACGTTCTGCATATTCCAAGCTTTCAATTCAATATTGTTTCTGTCACTAAATTGCTCAAGGATTCTCCTTATGAATTGATATTTGAATCTGATCAGTGCATACTCCGGGAGAAAGATGGGAAGATGATTGGTTTTGCTAAGGAACAACGAGGACTATACCTGCTGCACAATCCACCCGAAGGCCGTATGACAGATCATGATCACTTTGCTATGCAGTGCAGCATTGAAACCTGGCATAAGAGATTGCACTAGTACAAAATAGAGAATAGAATTATGACTTTAGACTACCCTTCTTCATACAAGGGTAGTGTATTGTTTAAAAAAAAAGGGCGGTGGCATATTTGTAAATAAATGAACAAGAAACAGCTACCCTTCCAAAAACAATGGTAGCGGATAAAAAAAAAAGACGGGTGGACTTTCTGCTACCCTTTCTCGTAACAAGGGTAGCTGATATTTATATTACTCTATGTATCCGCTACCCTTTCTAAAAGAAAAGGAAGCGGAAATAATTTCGATTAAAAAATAAAAAGAAAAATCAAAATTAAAAACAAAAAGAAAAACAAAATTAATCCCAGATTTGTGAATTGAAACGAAATAAGGGCATACATCCAGCGCAGCAGCCGTTCGCCTCCGCCTCCAACGCACACCGGCCGTTCACCTCCCACGCACACACCGCCGGCGACTCCAATGCGACTCACACCGCCGGCGACCTCACCTCTGCCGTTCACCTCCCACGCCGTCGCCTCCCACGCCGTCGCCTCCCACGCCGTCCCCTTCACCTCTGCCGTAAATGTTTAGGGTACGAAGTGGGAAACGATATGGATCTCAATCTCACCATTGTCGCCATCTCTTTCTCCGCCCTCGCCGCTGCTCACCTAGCCGACGATAGCATTCTCCGCTGCTCACCTAGCCGCTGGTCGCCGTCGCCGCTTGCCTAGTCGCTGGAAGCAACCTCCGTTGCTCCTCGCCGCCGGTCGCCCTCCCCCCTGCTCCTCGCCGTTTCTCATCGTCTCAGGTATGTAAGTTTGGTTGAGTTTTCCCCATTTTTGGTTGAGTTTTACTGAGCAATCGGTTCTTAAAGAGGTCAACCGCCGGTCTCCTTCCCCCCTGCTCCTCGCCGTTTCTCATCATTGTTTCCCATAATGTCAAAAAGATATAATGTCATCTTGTATTCCTTTCTTTTATATAACCTTGAAATATTCATAAGATCTGATTAGTAATCATACTTTGCAGCAAAATATACTTGCTTATTGTGTCTTTTTTCACATCTGTGTTTGTCACCAAATGGAAGGACTTATTTCCTCAACTGGAATTAAGGATTCCTCTTTCATTTCAATCATGTGTCATTTGTTGTGCATCAATGGAATTCTTCAAGCATATCTCACCTGGAGACAAAATAAGTGTAAGCTAGTGACTAATTTACTTTGCACATGTCTATGTCTTACTGACCTAGCAATGGAATTTAGGATAGTGTGTTTAATATATGCTCTTCTAGTGCTCCTATATATAAGTAATCTCTTGCGTGATAACACATGATTTATTTACTAGTCTTTTGGATTATCAAGTATCTCTTTCAAAAATGGTCCTTTGAACATAAATTTATTTTTCTCTACATAGGTTTACTATTTTTCTTATGTGTTCAGATTGTTATTCTTTCAAATGCTTTGAAGTGCCATGTTCTGTAATTTTTCGTCTGGTATATTAATAAGTTAAAGGCTTGAGGCTTGTTAGTGCATGATTTCCTTATATAAAGCATGCTAAGTTTTCACCATGTATGCTTTTGAGCTAATTTGATGCAGTGAGATCAGCAGATCTCAGGACAGGCTGACAAGGTGTCAGTCAGTTGATTGCCAAGGTGTAACTTCTCTAACAAGGAGGGGGAACAATGGAAAGCAATAAGGTGACTAAAAGCTTATAATAATAATATAGTGGAAAATCACTTGTAGTATTATCCATCTTTGATCTCCAAAGACGTATATCAAGTTTATATTTGCACTAGTGCGACTTCTACCATGTTAACTTGCTGAATTTTGATTTTTGTTTAAATGGTGTGGACTTTGGAATGAAGTTTATGTTGTTTCATTATATTGTATTGTATTTTTTTTATACTTATTTATTTTGTTTTCACTTAGAACTATCTACATCAAATAATCATGCCTGGAGTAAGCTCCCTGATGTGTTCCAATTGAAGGTTGGTTGTGAAGAGTGAAGACATCCCAGCTTACAAGATTTCAGAACTGATGAAACAAAAAAGTTTGGAGATATAATTGATATCATATAAGTATGCACTTTTGTTCATATTCAGTCCGCCAACACCTCCACCCCCCCCCCCTCGGGGCACAAAACCCTCCTCTGTCTTGAATTCCCTTCATATTTTTTAGAAGAGTGTGGCTTGTTACAATGCAGGTTGAAACAGTTGATGATTATGATGAATATTGTCATTATGTTGTTGGGCTTGTTGGATTAGGCTTGTCAAAACTTTTTCATGCCTCTGCGACAGAGGATTTAGCTTTAGATTTTCTCTCGAATTCTATGGGTCTGTCCTTTCAGGTATTTATTAAATTAAACCTGTAGACTATTGGCGTAGTTTGATACAGCGTCCACTTGCTCAAGGAGATGAGAACAGGATTATGCGGCTACAGGTCAGCAAATCTCATGCCATCTTTTCGTTGGAATTTAGGTCTTCCTTCTGCTCTTTTGTGTGTGAAGCTTTACATTTTATGCTTTATGAAATTAAAAGGTGATAATTTCTTTGGTAGGATTATTTATAATTTATGCTTTATGCGGTAGCATCCATCATAACTACGATTTGCTTCTTCGCCATAGGCTGCATATAGTGGGAGAAGTTCGATTACTCGTTAACCACTGCCTTTTAGGATTGCCCGGAGTCAGAAAGGAAGAGCTGAAGCGCGTTTTGAGCCACCCTCAGGTCATCATTTTGAACCATTCTTAGCTGAGAATGCATATTTGTTAGTCTAATTTGATATACCCTTCAGGCATTGGATCTGTCAAAGAAAGGCCAACTTTTTTCTTTGTTTCTGTCAAATGAATTTTAACTTATGCACACAGATGGTAGCCTCTGAAGGGGCTAGAGACACCGGGGCAGTGGCAAGTGCTCGAGCTGTAGAAATTTATGGCCTCGATGTACTTGCAGAGCACATTCAAGTAACAACATGCCAATCATCAATATATGTATTATGATAGACAGATTTTGCAGTTGTCTTTGTTTGCTAATACCATGTCTAAAAACCACTTGTTAGGATAACTCGGACAATGTTACCTGGTTTTTGATACTTGCAAGAGAACTGATGATCCCCATAACAGATAGGCTACATAAGGTAACCTGATCTTCTTTCTGCTACCCCCACGCCCTTCTGTCACGATAAAATTATCTGATTTTCGATGTAGACTAGCATCGTTTTCACCTTAGAAGAAGGACCTGGAGTTCTATTCAAAGCCTTAGCCTGCTTCTCCCTCAGAGACATTAATTTGTCTAAGGTAATTTCCAGAGCCATGAGCACAACATGCTTTGAGACATTTACATGTCAACTTGTTATTATGGTCTGATCACTGAAATCAGAAGAAAACCAAGAATTCCTTTTATACACCACTCCTTTTAGAATTCCTTCTAGCTGTTGTTTATAGCCTTAGGTACTCTGTGAACTTTGTCATTTTCTCTTTAAGGTTGAGATCATTATACATTTGTCATATTTTTTAGATAAGCATATTACATTCATTGAGTTTTTTTTTATTTGTGCTTTTTTGAATGTTTAGTTCTTATTACCATATATTTAATTTGTCCAGCTTCCTAGAATTTGCTTCAATTTAAAATTTTATTCATATATGTTTATTATGCTTTGCAATTAAATAGAACTATTTATAGTTCAATTATATTTTATTATTGTCATAGTGTTTTTTTGAATGTTTAGTTCTTATTACCATATATGGCACGATCACATATAGTATTGGGCTTCATCGGAATTAAGCTACGCATGTTTCTCATACAACCACACGTACGATATGATTATGAGTTGAGTTGCCGAGCAGTTGAGAGGTCAGCTACCAATAGACTGAACCACTAGAGTTATTCTGCTACTTATAAATTTACACAACAGTTGGGGATGTGCGACATTAATATGCATGACCATCCCGTCTTGGTGTTAATTCTTAACTCCATAATCGTTGCAGGAAGGTGGCATTTAAAAATACTCGGAAGACTCTGGTTATTTGGTCGCCGAGTTGAGGAGCTCGTCAACAGGCTTGGAAATCAGTTGTAGCTGCTTGGGAACTCGTCAGCACCTGTACGCCATATGACTCAAGGCAAGAGAATATTTAGTGAGATGCCTTGTTTGAGATTCCCTTGGTTAATTGCTTTAAATGATGATCACTCAGGGCAAATCGCCTATTTCTGCTGGTATCTTTAGCTTTCTAGCATCGACGTGGTCCGGAAACTTGTGATGCTCGGGTGGTGATGTACTAACTATATGCTTTGTGGATGGATTGTAGCCACTAGCTTGGGATCGAATGTTTGATGATGGAAGCCAGGAGGTGAAACGTGTTCGATGTAGCCTTAGTTGATCATAAATAGGTCAGGAAATGTCGGCTTTAGCTCATGGTTTAGGATAACTGACGAGAGAGAGAGAGGAAGAACAGAGTGGATGTTGCATTGCATTGAACGGAAAAGTATTTTACATGCTGTATAAAGGAAATACATGGAGGTATATATACACTGGTAGTTATAACTGCCCACAGGGTAAAGTAAAAAGACACAAGGGTCCTTTCTGCTATCCATCAGCTACTTTCAGCTTTTGATTATTTCCTTCTGCTGCTTTATATGGACTACCATCCAATACCCCCCCGTAAACTGGAGCATGGAGATCTTGAATGCCCAATTTAGAGGTGAAGGACTGGAACTGAGCAATAGGCAAGGCTTTTGTAAGGCCATCTGCAACCTGAGATGAGGATGAAACAGAGAGCAACTTGATCAGTCCTTGGTGAAGCCTTTCCCTACAACATGGCAATCAATGTCTATATGTTTTGTTATCTCGTGAAACACATGGTTCTCCACAATGGCGATAGCTGATTTGCTATCACAAAATAAAGCTGCTGGTTTGTTCAAATGGATTTGCAGGCCCCGGAGTAAGTAGGTGATCCACTGAACCTCGTAGACAGTAGAGGCTGACGCCCGATACTCCGCCTCAGACGATGATCGAGAAACGGTGACTTGTTTCTTCGATTTCCAAGAGATAAGAGCAGAACCTAAGAACATACAATAACCAGTAATCGACTTGCGTGTCTCCGGGCAAGAGGCCCAATCCGAATCAGAAAACACATTCAGCTGCATGGTATTCTGCTTTGGATAGAACAAACCCTATCCAAGTGACTTCTTTATATATCGAAGAACTCGGTGAGCTGCTGCCATATGCTTAGATGATGGAGCGTCCACATATTGACTCACTGCTGTATGGCAAATGATATATTGGGCCGTGTGGCAGTGAGGTAAAGCAATCTACCAACAAGGCGTCTATAGCTTGAAGCATCACTCAACTTAGTACCTTCGTTTTTGCCAAGACGCTGGCTAGGGACCATCGGAGTATTGGTTGGCTTTGAATTGAGGAACCCAACTTCTTGTAGAATGTCCAACGCGTATTTACGTTGGCACAGGTTCAAACCATCGTTCGTCATGTGAGCCTCGATGCCCAGAAAATAGCCTAGGCTTCCCAAATCCTTGATCTTAAACTCAGTATCCAGGTAGTCTTTGGGTTCTTAAATTAGTTGCAGATTAGAACTTGTTACCAAAATGTCGTCCACATATACAAGAATGGCAATGAATGTTGATTCACCACCCTTAGTGAACAGAGAAGGATCTGATTTAGACTGCATGAAACCTCTGCAACTCAAAGCAGCAGTGAGCTTAGCGTTCCACTGACGGCTAGCTTGTTTAAGGCCATAAAGAGATATTCGGAGCTTACATACTTGATCTGGTTTCTCTGCTTGAAACCCCAGGGGCAAAACCATATAGACCTCCTCATCTAAATCACCATGGAGGAAGGCGTTGTTGATATCCAATTGGTGTATGAACCAGTTCTAAGAAGCTGCCAAGGCCAGAAACGTGCGAATGGTGGTGAGTCGGGCAACCGGTGAAAAAGTTTCAATGTAATCTATTCCAAACTGCTGAGTGTAGCCCTTGGCTACCAACCGAGCCTTGTATCTTTCTACCGAGCCGTCGGCCTTGAGCTTTACTTTATACACGCATTTGCATCCGATTAGGACCTTTCCAGCTGGTAAATCAACTAATGACCAGGTATCATTGTCTTGCAGTGCTTTGATCTCATTTGCCATAACTTATTTCCAACAATCATGACGAATTGCTTGATTATATGTTCGTGACTCATTCAAAGAGGTGACTGCTAGAGAAAATTTCAAGTGTGGCATGGAAAGATGACTGTAGGATATGAATTTAGTTAAGAGATGAGGAGAAGAACCTGTTATTGTTGCATCACAATAGTAGTCCATAAGCTTATTAGGAATGCGTCGGTTCCTATCAGATCTCCGGGGCTGATCAGGAGGGATGGCAAATGGTTGTATATGAGTATTGCTTTGGTCATTGGTGATAGTATTGGGTGACTCAGGTACCTCATCGCCCTCTAATTCTGGAGTGGCAAGAACTGGCAGACTAGACTGTGATTGCTCAGGTATGGAACTGCCTTGATTATCTGACTCTAGATCCATAGAAGTAGGGATGTTTGGCAGTGAAGGTTCCAGTTGAGAATGAGGTTGTGATGTAGAATCCTTGGCCACAGGAAATTGTGATTCATAAAAGGTGACATCACTTGAAGCAAATATAGAACCATCTTCTAGATCATAGAGTAAATAGCCTTTGATTCCAGCAGGAACCCCAACAAAAACACACTTCCTCCCTCGGGGTGCCATTTTGTGTCTTGCATTTGACAATGTAGCAGCGTAGCAGAGGCAACCAAATACCCGAATGCTGCTAATATCTGGATTTTTTCCATAAAGTTTCTTGTATGGACTGGACATCTCGATGACAGGGGATGGAAGCCGGTTTATAAGGAAGACTGCGTGCATAACGCAATGGCCCCAAAACTCTATTGGAAGACTAGCCTGGAAGCGGAGTGATCTAGCAACATTGAGTATATGTTGATGTTTGCGCTCAACAATGGCATTTTGCTGTGGGGTATTGACGCATGAGCGTTGGTGAACAATGCCATTATCCAAAAAAAACTCAGCCGTTTTGAATTCTGACCCATTGTCACTCCGGATTGTTTTTATCAGAACCCCAAACTGAGTGTTCACATAGGAATGGAACCTCTTTATAAACTGCCTTGCTTCGGATTTATGTTTCATCAAGTGAATCCAAGTAAATCGAGAATGATCATCAACTAACGTTAAGAAGTAATAATCTCCTTCTAAAGAACAGACATGGAAAGGCCCCCAAATATCAACATGCACCAAGTCAAAATAAGCTTTTGTATTACTAGTACTCAAAAGAAATGGAGATCGTTTTTGTTTAGCCAAATGACAAATATCACAAGCAATATTAACAGAAGTAGAGGTATCAACATCACATAAGAGATGGAGTTTATTTGTTGGGAAATGCCCCAATCTCTGGTGCCAAAGTGTTGGATTAGTGCACTGCATAGCAAACTTCTCATCTGGTAGCCTTGGTCCGTCCATCATCAGATAGAGCCGTCTGTCTAGTTTAGCTATACCAGCCATCTGCCCATGATTGTCCTGAATTAAACACTAATTGGTCATGAAGATTAGTTTATAAGTTGCATCTTGCATTAGTTTGCTGACTGAAATTATGTTAAA
The DNA here is from genome assembly GCA_002525835.2 of Ipomoea batatas. Classification (NCBI taxonomy): domain Eukaryota; kingdom Viridiplantae; phylum Streptophyta; class Magnoliopsida; order Solanales; family Convolvulaceae; genus Ipomoea; species Ipomoea batatas. Next base: position 112,157 of record NXFB01000025.1, on the reverse strand, counting down.
CTTGAAAGAGGGAATATGCAAAGCCTCTTTCAGCCATAGGTTGTCACTAAGCTTCACATCTCCTACATGTTCGACTGTGATAGATTGACCAGTAGGGAGATTGACTTCAACATTTTCAACCTTATGATAGTTTATGAGATAGTCAAGGGAACACACAATGTGGTTTGTGGCCCCTGAATCAAGGATCCATGTGGAAGTGTTTAAAAACAAAGCATTAACAGAGTACCTTAGAGTATGGACATATTAAATAATTTTGATTGGGATAAATAGGTTTTGAATGGACATAAATCTTACCCAAAATTCAAAATCCACAACAAAACAATTTAATAAGATGCTAAACCTCTTTCTTTTTCTCCTTAGAGTATGTAAGTAGTACGCATATATGTATATAACTATTCACATTTCGGTACGAATATATATATATATATATATATATATATATATATATATATATATATACCCACAACGCACTTGCACAAACGGTCACCCATATATATATATATATATATATATATATTTATTTATTTATTTATTTATTATTAACAGTCAATTTCTCTACATTCAGCTTCCTTTCTGGCCTAATTACCTCCAAATCAATCAAATAAGGGTGGCTAATTATCCCCTATCACACCAAAATTATAATAATTTGAAGAAGAAATCAGGAAGGAAATTGATTGGCAGAAACGTTACAAAATTTATTGGGAAAATTAGGTAAGGATTTTTGATACCAAAATTAAGTCTAGAACCTACATAAACATTTTATAACGATCCAATGATTAGAAGTATGGTTTTCGAATTTTTTTCCAAAACTGGTCCAGAGAGAAAACAAATTTGGACAGCACACTGCCAAGGGTAGAAACATAATTTTATGCGTTTATTCGAACATCAAAATGATCAAAACATTTTATGTATATCAAGTACTATAAGTTTAGCATGTTTAGGTTTTACCATAAAAATTTCAAGTAAAAAATAGTTTAAGAAGTATTTTTACCGAATTAATCTTTCGGATTGCGCTAAGCTGAAATTTTCTGGAAAGAAATGGTTAGAAATAATTTGGGTAAAAATATTTTGTAACAAAAATGTTGACGAAAATTTTGGGGTGTTACAGAACTATTGATCTTGCAAGTGCTTGTTGATATTTGGCAGTGATAGTTTCCCCCCTACATGTTTCATGTGTTGTGAAATGTGTCATAGAGTTTCATGTGAAAATATTGAACATAATATTAATATATTTATTATATTTGTAGAAGGTTTATGAGTACTATAATAAGTATTTTTCATACAGGATCAATGAATGTTGCAACTAACTATGGCTATTTTGAAATTTCTTTATTTTTTAGATTTGCAAGATTGATTGCAGCATTGTTATAGTGCCGGCATCTTTTCAATGTGTAAGTGTGTCACGATATTCTATTTCCCTACGTTGACATTTTTAATAATGAGTTTTAAATATAGTTACATAAGATAATGATCTAATTAACATTTACATATTATTATCATCATAAAAGTATATAAGTCATTTAAGTGTTCTGTTTGAGGTACTTTAGGTTCAACCATTATTGTTGAATGAGTTCTTGCAGATAGAGAAATTCCTAGTTTATTTACGGAATAAGATTAGATAAGGTAGTACAAGTTTATACATTTTAAATCATCTTAATAAAGAAATACGATTTACCTTTAAATGGAACAGTTGTGATATAATCTAGAGATATTACGGGGTAGTTACCAATTTCAATTTCTTAGGTTATTTGAATACCCTCTTTATCAACAAACCCTCCTGAAGTAGTTAATATGATTGACTTTAAACTGTTATTTATTTTGTTCCACAGTATTAATAAAATACTTGATAAATAAATATATAACATTTTTTGTATTATAACTTTGATAGTTAATTACAAGGTAGTGTAAAAAGAAGACAATGGATAATGTAATGAATATAATTAATTAATGAATTTGAAGTTAAGGAGTCTTTGCATTATAAAAAATAAATACAATATAACTAATTAAACCATATCTCTTTTTAAAAAAAAATTGATAATGAATACATTTTTTTAATAAAGGCATTGTAGACATCTAATTTTAAATTAGAGAAATGCATATGTATTATTTTTTGTTGTAACTACTAATTTATTTATAATTTAATAAGAGTAATAAAGTGCAGAACCCTTTACCAATTGGAGCCAATGATCGTCAACATTGTCAATTCTTTAGATAATGGTCCTACCATTTAGAGTCCACGTGTAGTTGTATTTCTGATCAACAACTTTGTAGATAGGTTGCGTAGGTCTCACAATAATGTAAAAACAATTTTGTCTAATAAAAAAAAATATTACAATATTTGTAAAGTAATGTTCAATTGTATCATTATAGAAATACAAACAAAAAATATTTATATCATAATCACCTAAATCATTCTCAATAATGCAAAAGCATAATTATTGAAATATCGAGTCTTGTTCTAAATAATCAAACTCAGATTACTTAAATAGAAAAAAAAACTTAATCTAATTTTTTTAAATGCAAGAAAATGATTTTAAATGTTCATGTTAAATTGTATATTGTATTTTTTAATACTCTCTACCATATTTGTAATATATTTTTAACAATTACGCTAATTCTGATTGGGATGGGGTTCGAACCTAAAACCTTTATTATATAAATCAATGAGTAAGTTAAAAATAATAAATAATTAACTGAATATTTCGTTACTAAAGTTAATATTAATGAAGGGATTATTTAAAGAGACAAAATAATATAATAGGGATTTTTCCTTAATTTTGAGTTGAGTTTCCTCGAGAGTAAAGTAAGAAAAATTAAATTTAAAAATTAAAAAAGAATTATAAAATCAAAATAATCTGAACCAGTCATTTCTAACAAACGATTATTTATTAGATTTGTCGATTTCTTATCTATTTCATTCTTTCATTGAAGGAAAATACTACATGAATGCAAATTATATCGTGGACCGCGCATCAAAACGATGTCGTTTTGATTAATGAAAACAGACAGATGAAACGACCTTCGTTCCGCGCCATTCACTTTCAGTTCATATACATTGCAGTTACATTTCAACACAACTACAGTTACATTTCGATATAACTACAGTTTCATTCGATAATATAAAAACAAATGTAAGGCAGTATCTTTTGAGTTGAACTGTAGTATCAGTGACCGCGGTCCACGGTATAACCGCAAATTATATTGTGGACCATGATCATGAATGATACTGCAGTTGTGTTGAACGGATAATGTAGTTGTGTTTAAAAGATACTGCAATTGTGTTGAAAGGAAACTGCAGTTGCACCGAACAGAGACCGTTCATCCGTTCAACACAACTGCAATACCCTTTCAACATAACTGCAGTATCCGTTCAACACAACTGCAGTATCCATTCAACACAACTGCAATATCAGTTTAACACAACTCCAATATAAGGTATGATCCATGGTCCACGGTATAACAATTGCGGTATAACAACTGCTACATGAACTTCTATTTCTTTTTCCAACTTCTATTCTCTTACAAATTTTTAATGTAGACATTTTTTTTGAGATTTACATTATAAAAATATTCAATCCTGATTTTTGATTTTTCATGGAGTAAAAGTGAGAGAATAGAATTAGGATTACATGTATTAGAATTCTTGAGAAAATAAATTATTGCACCGTCCATCCATTGTACAAATGCTGGGTCAGCATCAGCCTCGAACTGAAATTCGTGCAATTATGGTTAAGGACAAGATAGCGAAAGCCGCCGTCTGTGTCACCGGCGCCAACGGCTTCATCGGCTCGTGGCTCGTCAAGACGCTGCTTGACAGTGGCTACGCCACCATCCACGCCGCTATCTTCCCGGGCTCCGATCCCTCCCACCTCTTGTCCCTGCCGGGCGCCTCTGTGCGGCTGGTGGTGCACGAGGTGAATGTTCTCGACGCCGACGCCGTATCGCGGGCCGTGGAGGGGTGCGCCGGCGGAGGCGTGTTCCACGTGGCGTCGCCGTGCACGCTCGAGGACCCCGTGGACCCCCAGAAGGAGTTGGTAGAGCCCGCCGTTCAAGGGACTCTCAACGTGCTCGCGGCGGCGAAGAGGTTCGGCGTGCGTCGCGTGGTACTCACTTCCTCCATCTCCGCGTTGGTGCCCAATCCCAGTTGGCCGACCAACAAGGTCTTCGATGAGTCTTCCTGGACCGATCTTGACTACTGCAAATCCCGCCAGGTTTCACCTTATCTTGCAATACAATTTGGGTTTTCTTGTCGGAATTAATTAAACTGATAATTAAAAGAAATAAATAAAGACAAAATATTGAGTAAGATAAATAAAGATTTGTATTAAGGACTCTTGTAAAATGATTACAAGAGAAAATTGTGTCTTAACGAGACAACTATGAAAAAATTTAGGAAAAAGTTTCAAATAGCAAACTTATAATTTTTGTGTAATTGGACCATTGAATTAAAAAATGTGCAATTCAACCATCAAACAAAAAAAATTTATGCAATTGAACCATTTTTACAAAAATTTTCTGGTAAAAATCTAATTATATTACTAACATATATGTATTAAAAATGACATTTTCTTCTACCATACTAGTTGGGAGTCAATATTGAAATGTTTTTAACTCAAATTGAATTAAAATTTTTTATAAAAATGGTCCAATTACACAAATTTTGCTTATTTGATGGTTGAATTGCATACTTTTTAAGTTCAATGGCCCAATTACACAAAAGCGACAAGTTCAATGGCCTATTTGACACTTTTTCCAAAAATTTATACTAAACTCTGGCCCATAACAAAAAAAGGGTGGCCGATTAGGGCTCCTTCCAAGTTCACATGCACCATCTGGCCTCACCCTAGCCGAGGCCGAGTGCTAGGCTCGGCCCTGGGCTGGTCGGGGTTGCCTTGTTCTGCCTTATCGGGTTGGTTTGCTCCAGACCTATTAATATTATATATATCCATCAGTATATTTAAAGTTGATATAACACACGTTTTTAACCTTATCCCCAACAGTGGCAATTTCAGGATTGAAACTTGGTACTCATCTGATTCAATCCATGTTAACCTGTAGTGCTTTTTTATTAGGAATTTTAAGATATAGCATTAGATATTCAAACTATGTTGGATATATACAGCGCAGCTAGTATATATAAGCTTTAGAATAATAAGAAATCACAGTTTATGAAAATGTAATCAAAGAGAGATAAGTTTCACCTTCTGTAGGCAGAAAAAGTCATTGATTTTGTTGCGTGGCGGGGTTTTAAGCATATATAGCTGAGAGATCTGCTGTGGTTGACAGAAATGGTATCCTGTATCGAAGACATTGGCTGAGAAAGCGGCATGGGAGTTTGCGGAGAAGAATGGATTAGATGTTGTAGCTATTCATCCGGCTACATGTCTTGGCAAACTTTTACAACCTGGATTAAATGCGAGCTCTGCTGTTCTGCAACAGCTTCTTCGGGGATCGAAAGATACGCAAGAGTATCACTGGCTGGGAGCTGTGCACGTCGAAGACGTGGCAAAGGCTCAAGTACTGCTATTCGAGACCCCTAGTGCTTCCGGGAGATACCTGTGTACCAATGGCATTTATCAGTTTGGTGATTTTGCTGAGACGGTTTCAAAACTTTTTCCTCAGTTCCCTGTACACAGGTTTGTCTTGTTTCCATTTTCTTCTTCAATGCCATCAAGTCTTTCTGTTTTTGAAATTCTTCAAGCTAAGTATTGGCATTTTCATTCCAGCAATGTTGTCCCATATTGTTTTGGTTTCATTACTTTACTAAACTATAACTGTAAGTGGGGTTTTATGATTTATGGAGTAACAGGATATCGCTCATGCTATATCGGTTTAATTTCCTCTGTATTAGCTTGCGAACTCTTACTACTAAAGGCTTCAATACCAAATTTGTATGTGTTTAGTTCTTTTTAAGCAACTGTACTGTTTTTGAATACAGGTTTTCAGGCGAAACGCAACCAGGTTTGATGACTTGTGAAGATGCTGCGAAAAGGCTTATCGCTTTAGGGTTTGTTTTTACTCCAGTTGAAGATGCTGTACGGGAGACAGTGGAAAGCCTTATAGTAAACGGCCATCTGGTACTGCCGAACTGATTATCATAATGTTCAATGTTTATTTTTAAATAAGTATTTCAAAATATATCAATATTTTATCGGAGATGTTTATGCATAAGTAATTGAATGTTGAATTTGTAATATACACTGGTTGCACAAATCATGAATTTAACAATCAGGTTTCTCTTTCTTCAAAGGGTATTCATTTCCATTTCAACAAAAACACAAAATATACATAAAGGAAGGCAAGAAATTCAAGATTTAACAAATTCCATCTGTTTTTACCTAAAATATACAAACATGACAGTGTGAAGGCAGAAAAGCAGGCCATAAGGCCATAGATGCAGGATATGTGGTGTTTTACTTGGGCTCTAAGTTTAAAGGAGGATAGGCTCCACTGTAAACAAAGAGGCTTTGATCACTGTAAGGATGCTGAAAGCCTGTGCTTGATCCCTCATAGTTCTCTGAAGCTGATGCAGATTCAGCATTAGGGTTCATCCCGAGAATCTCCATCACGTTCTCAATCTCTTTCACCACTTCGCTCATTGTTGGCCTGTGAACTCCTGATTCTTCGACGCACCTCAATGCCAGATCCACATATTTCTCGACGCTCCTGGGTGTTGCGCTAGAGCGAATGGCTGGGTCGAGAACTACATGAAGGTTAAACATTTCTTTACTCCTATCCATCACTTGCTTCACTTCCCGGACTATGTATTTCCCTTTTTCAATTGGAACTCTCGCGGTAAGGAGCTCCAATAGTACCACTCCAAAGCTGTAAACGTCGCTCTTCTCTGTTAGCTGATTTGTCATGTAATACTCTGGATCCAAGTAACCCTGCATCAGTAAAAGTACTGACTGGTCAGCTAGAACAGTGAGATAGATTTTTTTTTTTTTTGAGTACTAGACTCTGTTACAATGTAGTATCTGTTCATAGCTACATTCTCAACCTATTGAAGCACAAAGAGTCAACAATTGCCTACAACAGTGAGATAGATTTAAGCATGCCAAAAGGCAAAAGCACAATATTTCATGGCAAATTTGAATATATAGTCTATACTCACTGTTGCAAAAATCGGCCGGCACCGATTAGGCACCCCTAGGTCGAGGGAATTTTACCATTAGGCGGACATTAGTCGGCCAAATAGGCGACCTAGGCGCCCGAGTAGGCCAACTCGGCGCCTAAGTCGGCCAAACTAGGCGCCCGAGTCGGTCAACTCGATGCCCAACTCGGCTGAGTGTTCTGGTGTGTTATTTTTCTTATTATTATTACTCAGTCGCGCCCCTTGGCGTCCAACTAGCACCTAGCGTCTTCTACAACATTGTCTATACTTACCATTGTTCCTTTAACTTGAGTGGTGACATGACCCCTTTCAGGTTCACCCATGGACTTGGAGAGGCCAAAATCCGCAACTTTAGCATTCAACCGCTCGTCCAGCAAAATGTTATTTGTTTTTATGTCGCGGTGGATGATGGGAGGGTTAACGAGGTCATGCAGATACTGCAACCCTTTGGCTGATCCAAGAGCTATCCTAAGTCTCCTCATCCAATCTAATCTGATTCCAGACTTTCCTGCAAATACAATACAACATGTGATGATTTCTTGGTATATCTTTGACATTTGCCAAAACTTGCATTGTGGAACTTCAAAGTACCTGAGAGGCTGTCCTTAAGTGTGCCATTGGGAATATATTCATACACCAGCATTTGTTCACCTTGATCAAAACAAAACCCAACCAGTGCAACAACATTCTTGTGATGAACCCTAGAGAGAAGCTCAATCTCAGATTTGAACTCTGGGGCACCCTGCATTGATCCCTGTAGAGCTCTCTTTATGGCAACCAGGTGCCCACCAGGAAGGCTTCCTCTGTATACCTGAAATGTTATCACAAGTTTTAAACCCCCCACAAAATACTTTGATATTTAATTTATTTTTTAGAGCATGGTTTCCTAGACAAATATCTCCGTACTATTTTATGTGTCCGGTTCGGTTAACGAGACTTGGCTGAAGTTATTTTTAATTCAAATTTTCATAATATTAAGTTTAGTATTAATATACAAAATTTATATATTTATAAACTACAGTAAAAGTACTATTAAACACAACAAATCAAATTTAAAAATAAGTAAAATATAGTAAAGAAAATAAACAAAGAAAAAAGAGTTGGTTTAACCAATGAATAGTAAGTAGGACAGATAAAATGGGACAGAGGGGAATAATAATGAAAGAAAGGTAAAACGGACAGAGGGGAATAATAATGAAAGAAAGGTAAAACAGAAAGAGGAATTGATGGAGACATCTGACCTTTCCATAACCACCAGATCCTATATCATTGGTTTCTGAAAAGTTGTTTGTACATTTCTTAAGCTCTTCAAATGAGAAACATTTTGCTGCCTTTAGCTGGGGGACACCACCACTGTTTTTAGCAGGATCCCAGGATGCTGCATCATATATAAGAAAAATGGTGAGAATTTAAAGATAGACATGAGTAACAACATCAAGTTGCATTAGTAATTCCCCCGTGATTTAGTGGGGCCAAATGCTGGTGCGCACAAGGGATATGCCCACTTTGAGCATAATCCCACCCTGTCCCCAAATACTGCTTATTGAACCAGTGAGCTAAGCCTGTACGGACAGCATTAGTAATTCCTGATCTTACCAAAAGGATCACTCTTTTTAGTAGCTTCTTGAGCTCTTCTCTTTTGGCGGAAAGCGTAGACCCCAATAACCAGTGATACAATCACAAGAACTGAACCGCCAACTGCTGCTCCAATTATAATGCCAGTACTTGAAGACTTGCCTGATTCTGTAGAATCGCTACCTGGTTGATGGAACAGATTCAGAAATACAAGCATATACATGAAATGTGCAAGACAATAAATAATGTTTGAGCAAATATGTGAACCATATCATCCTTAAAATGTTCTGTCACCTGTAAAAAACTTATAGCCCTCAGCAATGAAAAAGAACGGTCCATATTCTTTGGGTGGCTTGAAAGTCTGATTGCTAAGCACAAACCCAACTCCAGAAACTCCTGTTCGGTTGAAATAGTCCTGGCCGGATGGAAAAACTTCCAAGTGTACTACAAGGTAATCATCCAAATTTTTTGTTGGATTACTCAGGGAAACCGTATCTACAGGGAGTTGATGAGACAGGAATGCGCGCATCAAAGACCCTTGAAGCGTCTCGAATATGGTAGCGTTTCCCAAGTTGGAGAAGGAAGGAGCTCTGAAAAATATGTTTCCTGTGTATGCATAGGCGCATGCACACTTAGGGCTCGATATTTGGCCGGCACTGCATTGACGAGGCGAACAATTAATAGGAGTTGAATATGGGGATTTAGGCTGGGGTACAACACAGTAACTTGCAATGCCTCCTTCGTCGCAATATGGGTTTTTTACAAGTCTGTAAAAGAAGAAAATCAAAAAGAGCGGGATCATTAGTCATTACACAGCAGCACACATTTGGTAAATAGGCAATCACTTGCCTAGCTGACAAGAAAGAGCCATAAAAGGACCAGTTTCAAAATGGCTTAAGAAGAAACACAAAAGTTAGTTAAACTTACATGATCTGGAAAGGGATTCCTGGTCTCTGTGTAAACGCCTCAATCAAGTTGATTCGCAGATCAATGAGTTGCAGTTGGGAGCTGTAGCTGGGGCTAATGGTCAGGGTGCCATTAAGTCTGTTCCTGCTCAAGATGCTGCGAGTAAGCAACAAACCGCTAGTCATTAATTTGAAATTTGGAATGTAGAATTTTTATCAGTTGAGACAAAGGAAGATTATACATTTATACGAGTCACAAAATTTTTTTATTTTTGTTTGTGTAGGCCGCATTAACTGAAGGAAAGATAAAATTAAGAGGACACTCACACATTCTGCAACTGATTAAGACTGAAAAGGTCAGGAAGAACTTGTCCTTGTAGTCCTGTATTTTCCATCACTCTGCAAGTACAATGTTTGCAAATGAGGTTCATGCTTAGAGAAATAGACATGGATAGATATATGATCAAGCTAAGGAACCCCATATATAGAAAGAGAAAAAGTGAGAAGAGATACATACAATGTCGTTAGAGACTGTAAGGTTGTCAACGACAATGGAAAGTCCGTTGGATCAAATGAGTTATTGCTCATATCTCTGCAATATTATCAGACATTTGATTAGGCAAATCATTTATCAGTTCAACTAAAAGCAGCATTTACAAGCGTTTTTTTGGTTTACTTAATTGTGAATCTTACAGATAGTTGAGGTTATTCATGCCAGTGAGATCGGGCAAGGCGCCACTAAGACCATTGTTTGCCAAGTATCTGCAGCCCACAAAGTTAAAGAAAACAATGAATCAAATTGCTGGATAAAGGCGACTTTCTTGAAATAGAATACATAGCAGACAATCAGTTACATATATAGACTTTGGTCTGCTTACAGTTCATTGACGCTTGTGAGGTTGTTGAGATTTGATGGAACGGGCCCCCTCAACAAATTCTTGTCGAGACGACTGTTGCAAGCAACGATTTTCATATTTCTATCAGTTCATTCATAAGGAGTGCACACTTAAGAAATAACATGGAGTATATTCTAAAAAGGAAACCGAAATACTTACACGACCTCCAAAGTCTTAACAAGTCCTAATGTTTCAGGGATATTTCCAGTAAGCTCGTTTTGTTCAAGCAACCTGCTCAGTATAACATATAACACATAAGGAAACCATTTTCCACGAATAATGCAATAAAGGATTTGGATATCCAGTAGTTTATTCAATCTAATTATAGTCTTTGTATAAAGATACAATTCCACATCACTAGCTTGGATCAATGGAACTTACAAATGTATCAGTTTCATATTCGGGTTGAAAAGCTGAGCTGGAATGTCGCCAGAAAGTTGATTCTTTCCAAAGTGACTGCAAAGTTATTGATATATCCAAAAGATGAAAACCAAAGAGAGTAATGAATATAGAATGAAAAGGATGGGATGATACATACAAGTGTTTTGTATCAAGAAGCATATCAAGACCGGGTGTGCCCCCTTTAGAGACTGGAAGAGTTCCGGTAAGTTTATTATCGGCCATATCCAGCCAATAGAGTTTTGACAATTTACCAACGGATGGTGGTATTGTGCCGACAAATTTGTTTGAGTTCAACGATCTGCATAGCATTGAATGGAGTCCTTTAGGTGTGTATAAAGCAAAGAAATAAGAATCCGGCCTACTAGTGTAACAGTATGAAGTTCATATATAGCTCATTTGACAATTTTGTTGTAGCATCCTCTAAATGATGTTAAATGGAACGAGCTATATAAGCGACAAGTAAAATGTTGTTACTACCACCACCAAGCTAGAACTTTCCATATATTAACAACTTCAAGGAAAGGGAAAATAAAACAACTTCAAGGAAAGGGAAAATAATAAGATAAGGTGAAAGTCCTTACAGAAATCTCAATTCGGTCAGAGATCCTATTTCGTCTGGAATTGGTCCAGAAAACCCACAACCAACAAGGATTCTGTTTTGCAGTCATTAGCAATCAGCTTATGATAGAACACCAATCCTCGACAATTTTATTTACTGCAGTAAAATCCAATTACTTACAAGTTTGACAATGCTTTCAGGTTTCCAATGGCTTGAGGAAGAGGACCTGTCAATTCATTGTTGTATGATAGATCCCTATAAGAAAAAGCAGTTGATGATTAGAGATGGGTTTTGGCAACTCGACCCACAAGGAACGGATGCACATCTGAATCCAGAAACACAATAGCACAATAGAATTGTGTAGTATAAGTTATAATATAGGGAGAAACAAGAAACCAACCAGAATAGGAGTAACCCAGCCAAGATGACTAAGGATATAAACAGGTCACTAGTTCGAATCCTAGCACTTTTGGTTTGAACCAATTAACTATGGACAACCTATACTGGTTTACCTCATTACCGGTTAGAATCACAAGGTCCTCGGCTGGTTTACCTCATTCTGGTCATTTACATCACAAGGCGGGATTTACCCAGTGCACACCCTAGTCAGGTACCTAAGAAAGCAAGCAGAATGGAAGACTTACAAGGTCTCTAGCTCTGACAACCCAGCAATGTCTCCAGATAGCCCACCACGCAGACTCATGCTTGATAAGGTTCTGGAATTAAGAATAATTGCAGAATAAATTGGAGTTAAAAAGTAATGCAGAAGAAGTAGATGAGAGGTAAAAATAAAGTTGGAGGTAGGATTCTTACAATCCAACGACACGGGAATTTCTGCATTGAATCCCATCCCAATGATCATCGCAAGGATCTTGGCCAGTCCAATTGGGTGGTACATTCTCCCACTCAGATTTCAGAGAGTTTAGAGCAGCCACTGAATAATGAATCAAAAGAGTAGGAGTTTTAATTTGGTTTTTTCTTCACGTCAAGAATGAACACAAGTTTTGCAGGCTCAACTTACCATCATCTGGATTAGTCCATGCTGCTACAACCAAGATATTTATCAGAACAGGCAACAAACACAACCAGATTCTTGGGAGGATGATCATTGTTTAACACAAACCACCATGCAACCTCAAGAAGCCCAGAAATTAAAGAAACAACGTTGTTTGATGAAATACTAGACAACACCCACCCTCAAACTAACCCAACAATGCAATACAATACAATACACCCTTTCACAACTCTGCTTTTCTGACAAAACCCTCCTTAATTGGTGTTTGACCTTGTCTTGAGATTGAGATATAATAACAAGTCAACTTCCATAGATGCCCTCCACTAGCCGCCCAGCTCTTCTTCAATGTTTTACGGAGTATGCACCAATACTTTAAACTTATATTCGTTCACATACATCCTCAATTTTTCCATACTGTGTATATTTTAATTTGATAAAGACCAAGACTTGAACAAAAGTACTTCCCTATATCTCAAATTGTTCAGGAATTATTGCGTAAATGTCAACAGCTTTCAGATTTTTAAATGCTCCATTTTGCTATAAACATCAAAATTTTATGCTTTGGGTGACAATCAGATGACTCCTGGGGCAACAAGGTGGTACGTAAAGTATTTATAATGCAACAAGTTGATTAGTCTTTTAGCCATTTAATACTACTATTAATCTAGCTTCTAAATATATAAATTTTAAGAAAAATTAAATGTTTGG